>PVHP010010366.1:0-48832 GCA_004024765.1 Zapus hudsonius
AGAGGCAGGAAGAAACCCTGCACAAGAAGCTGGCCTCCTACCTCTTGTCAGGCGCGGCTTTGGATAGAGGACACCGCTGTCCAGGGTAGCAATATTAAAGAAGAGACGAAACCCATGGGCAGGAGCTAAGAGGCAAGAAGCACCGGAGTGATAATGCTTGTGTCTTCACCCAATAATCCCAAGAGCTCTAGGCTGGAAAGATAGCTACTCCGGCTGGGTACATGGTTCAGCAGTTAAAAGGCACTTGCTTTCTCCCAAGCCTGCTGACTCAAGTTAGAGGCAGAGCCAGGAGAATCCAGAAGCTTCTGGACAACCAGACAATCAGTAACTGCAGTAAAACAAGAAAGGAAAAAACAGGTGGGAGGAGGGGACAAACACCCCAAGCCTGTCCACTGGACTCCACATGGGTGCCGTGATACCCATGTACCCATACACAAATTTATAAATCAGGATGATAGATACATAGAAATTAGTAGAAGGATAGAAGATCGATAGATGACAGATGGGCAGATGATGTGATGCATATGTGTGTCTGATGTATACATATGTATACATAGATATGTGCATATATATGTATTTATGTACATACGAACATATGCACAAATGCAGATGAATAGGTAAATAAGATAATAGATGACATACATAGGTACCAGCCAGCCTTTCTGTAATAAAAAGTTGTCATGGAAATCCAGGCTCACTTAGTTTCTAAATGTAAAGACCCCTATAATAGTAACCCCAACTTGGATAAAATCCAATAAATATTCACTTGTTCTTAGAAGACATCTGCGGAGATACACAAAAAGCAATGCCCCTAGACCTTGTCTACCCAAGGCACTCTGTCTGTCTGCTCCCCCTGGCTGCAATCTCTCTCCATGTAGGCATTTGCTACCCCCCACTAAACGCAATGTCCTGTGGAAGACTCAAAGAGAAAGGTAAAGGGATTAGTGGATGGATCGATGGCTGACGTGACTCCTCTTTCATGTGGGCTGAAGAAGGATTTGCGGTCATAAGGCGAAGGGCAGCAGGAGAATAGACTCAAGTATTCAAAAGACTCTCTGGATTAAAATCCTATTAAACTCCCATCAGCTTCTCCAGGAAGTCTTGAGAAGGTTGGGGTTTCTTTAACCTGTCGCCATAATTAACCTTCCCTCAAGCTGTTTTGGGTGGGGGACACTAGCAATTAAGAAACTGAGAAACTTGCATTTTCTGTCGCCCACATGGCTGCTTGAAGGACTTAAAGGCTAGAGTGGAAAGTGGTTTAGCTTAATTGATTTGAGGGGTTCAGGTCTCCCACTTGAACCTGCTGTCATACTCGCCCCTGAGATCTGAGCCCCTCATTAAAAAGGGCATTTTGTCAAGAGAAAGAATCAAAGGTTCCGATCTATCTGAGGCTTTCTTTCTCTCCTCACTCTCCCCAGTGAGTCCAACAACTGTGGTGAGCCATGCTCCCTTCCCTCTTAAAGCTCTGCTTCCGCCCCAGACTTCTCTCCACCAAACCTGGGACTGAAATCCAGAGGCCCATCTCTCCCTGCAGATGTTGTTTTAACAGCTGCCCCATCCCTAACAGTTACAGTAAGTTCAGTCCTGATGGGGTGGGGGATCCACCATTCTGGTGGGTAAGAGTCCCCCAAAACATGTTCCATTAGGTAAAATGCCTTCCTGACCTCAACCAGCACCCTGAGCAGTGAGGGTGAGGTTCACACCACTGTCAGCATCAGGGTACCCCGTGGGAAGACATCAGTCTTTTCATTTGGTGAATCCTGGGTCCTCAAAGTTACACCCTGGACAAGAAGCCAGCTTAGATCAGCTCTGTCTTCCGCTCAGCACCTAGTCCTCTTCTGTTTCTGCCTGGGTGTCTTCTTGCCTCCCTTCCCCATGTCAGATTGCTAGCACCTTAGGAACAGGCAGAGTGACCCTCTCTCCAGCCCCTAGCGCAGTGCCAGCACCCAGTGATGCATAACACCCTTGTCCCTGACCACCCAGAACTGCCTCTGTGCCTTAAGGTAAATCATAGCCTCCACTTAGGGTCTATATGGCTGTGTGACCTCTGAGGTCACAGCTCTCTTGTTGGCATCTTTGAAAAGGCAGTTTTGTACAGGCTGGCTTTCTGGAACCCCTCCACTCATGTCAGTTTATAACAGCAATGAGGACAGTGGGGAGAAGAGCAAACATTATTAGCCTTCAAGCATTGTCTGCTCAGTTCTCAGTGCCTCGCCATATGATTTCGTTGATTTGAGGCCAGAGACTCGCTCTTCCCATCAGATGCAGTGGGAGACTGTGAGGTTCCGTCATTTGCTCCAAGTCACAACAAGGTGTGGTATGTCCTGGTTCTGGAATCTGGGCTCCTATCTATCCTGATGTATCTCACCCAAGAACCTCCTTCTGGAGCCGCTAGCTCAGGCTGCAGCCCTCCAGCTGCTCTACATGCATTTTTCCTGGTTCTCCAAGGGAAGCCTGTCTGTCAATTGCTTTGATTTCTGACTCCAGGGTCCCAGCTGGCCAGGCTTCCACCTGCTCCAACCAGAGGCCGAGCTCTCCCTGGGATCTGGCAGGCCCTTTGTCCTGAGGGTCTGCAACTCCTGTGGGGAGCAGGTGGCCGGAAAAGCAGGAGAGGACAGTCTTCAGAAAAGCAGCCTGGGAGGCATGAAGGGAATAAGGCAGAGGTCTGAGCAAGGAGAAATTTCTAGTGACACCCCCCAGCTCCCCATCCCTGCAGAGACCTGGGGCCATCTGCTCAGTGTTGGCCCCTAGTTTCCTGTCTGGAAAGGATGAGAGCAGAAACATACATTCTAGGAAGGCCTCAGAGCTGCCTTTCAGGAAATCTGTCGCTGGCCTGGTAGAGATCTTGTCTCATTTTTAAGTATCTCTGCTGGTTAAAATGTTATTTTTGCAGCTGGGTGTGGTGGCCTACCTTTAATCCCAGCACTCTGGAGGCAGAGGGAGAAGGATTGCTGTGAGTTCAAAGCCACCCTGAGACTACATAGTGGCGAATTCCATCCAGGTCAGCCTGGGCTAGAGTGAGACCTTACCTCGTAAAAACAAACAAAAAAAAAGTGATTTTTAAATTATTTTATTTGTCTTGAGCAGGTATGTGTGTATGCCAAAGTGTGTGTGTGTGTGTGTGTGTAGGTCGGAAAACTACTCCCAGGTCAGTCCTTGCCTTCTACTACATTTGAAGCAGGCTCTTTCTCATTCTTGCTTTTCATATTGACTGCTATACCCAACATGAACTTCTGGGAAATTCTCCCATTTCAGCCTCTCATCTCATTGCCAGCATGGTGGGATTATAGAAGCCTGCCACTGCTTCTAGATTATTTTTTAAAATATTTTATTCTTTATTTGAGAGAGAGAAAAAGAGTGAGTATGGACATACCAGGCCTTCTGGAATTGCAAACAAACTCCAGACATATGAACCACTTTGTGTGTTTGGCTTTACATGGGTACTGAGGAATCAAACCGGGGCCATTAAACTTTTATAAGCAAGCACTTTTAAACACTGAGTGCCATCTCCCCGGCCCCTGCTTCTGGATTTTTATATGGGGATGTGAGGATCGAACTCAGGTACTTAAGCTATAGTGGCAAGTCTTTATCCACTGAGCCATCTTCCCAGCCCTATTTTTAAATTATATTTTAACACCTAAGAACCTAAGAACCATGCCAAGGCCATGGGCTCAACCCCCAACACTAGAGAGTAGGGAGGAGATTTACAGAGCTTACAATGTGATGTTTTCATACTATGCACATTGGGTAATGCTCAAATCAGAGTACACTGATAGATGTCCTCAAACATTGATTACCATTTTTATGGTGGAAGTATTTAAAATTTTTTCTACCATGTTTTGGAAAAAATAAGATACATTGTTGTTGCCGGGCATGGTGGCGCACGCCTTTAATCCCAGCACTCAGGAGGCAGAGGTAGGAGGATTGCCTTGAGTTCAAGACCACCCTGAGACTATATAGTGAATTCCAGGTCAGCCTGGACTAGAGCGAGACCCTATCTTGAAAAACCAAAAAAAAAAAATTGTTGTTATTGAGAGCCACCTCTCTGCACAGCAGAACACCAGGATTTATTGCCCCTTTCTTACTACGACTTAGTACCTGTTGACTAGTTCAACTATAATGTGTTTTTCACCTAAAGTCAGGAAGCAGAGAAGGAACAGGAAGTGAGATCAGCCTATCAATCTAAAGGAACACTGGCAGTGACCCACTTCCTCCAGCAAGGCTCCACCTCCTGAAGGTTCCACAACTTTCCTAAACAGATCAACAACTGGGGACCAAGTGTTCAAACACATGAACCTACATGGGGACACTTTACCTTCAAACCACAGCAAAGGATCTGGCTCATAGCTTCTCACTTTATCCCTCAACATACATTGTTATTTGTGACATTGTATTCCAGAGAGTGTCACAAAGCTCCTCTGATTCTTACCTGTATTCTTCTCCTTATCTCGGGAAAGCTCATGAACGGTGGCACCGATGTCATGCCTCAGACTCTTGATGATGTTGGCCAAAGCAGGCTTGCTACGCTTATCCAGGTAAGTGAAAAACTCGTACTCATCTTTGTTTAAACGAGATGGTCTGGATTCAATGTGGGTCAGGTTGATGTCGTTCTCCTAGAAAAGAGAGTTGGTGGCGTGAGGGGAAGGCGTTGGGGCTGTCATGGGCCAGGAGTGAACATTGGAAGAATGAGATTTTTTTTTAATGACAGAAGAAAGTCTTTATATTTATAAGTGCCTTTACCTTTTACAAATCCAATACCAAATGACAAGAGGCAGGAAGAATACCTCCAATGACACAGAATATAATCACATAGAAATTTAGTAAGAGCCCAGAATTGTCAGCATGAGATGTTGGCTTGGATCAAATGTTTAGGATAGTGATTGGCAAAGCTACAAAGGAGAGTCCCCCTTTCCCAGTGAGATCTCATAGCCTCTCAAATAAACAATACAGACACAACATGATTTTGCTTGAACATGGGCCCCAGAACACAAGCTTACCGGATACACATCTAAGTTCTAAATTGTATTGGCCATGAGACCCTAGACAGTCTGCTTCAATCTTTCTGGTCTTCCTCAGCTTCCCTCTCTGTACCTGCGTGGTCTTAATGACACCTGCTTCATAAGTTCCTTGGGAGTATTAGACAAGCTAACACATATATACATACTGATGGGCTCAACGTGAAGGTCCAGTCAAAATAATTACTATTAATATCCTTATGTGCTCACTTTTCATTTAAGTTATCTAACAAAGGTGCGTATATGTAAAACCCACCAGATGTCAGTTACCCTTTAGGTGAACAAAACATGGATATTTTCCTTCCTAAGGCTAATATTCAAGTTGAAGATTTATAAACAACCAGCATGAATGATAACAATTTACCCAATGGATTCCAAGTCAAGATATCATGACAAAGACACATGTACATCAATGTCTACTGCAGCGCTGCTCACAATAGCCAAGTTCTAGAACAGGCCTAGGTGTCCAACAACAGAGGAATGGACAAAGAAAGTAGTGGATATATAAATGGAATTTTTGTTCAGCCACAAGGAAGAACAAGGTTATTCCATTTGTAGGAAAAAGGCTGCAACTGAAAATAAGTGAATGAAGTCAGTCTCTGAAAGACAAATATCATGGATATTCTCTTATTTGTGGTTCTTAGATTTTATATAGCTACATAAACCATATCTGTATATATGGCCTGAAAACAGAAGTGGCATTGTCTAAGAGACAAAGGTGGGGAGACGGAGGTAAAGGGAAAGGAGAGGAGGGCCTAGGGAAACAGTATATACCGGAATGAAATAAAAATGTATAATAAAATACATACAGAGTGGATATACATTGTTTCAGGAGCAGAGATTCATGAATATTACTCAGATGAACTTGATGGTGTCTGAAAAGACAAAGGAAATTTCCAGTATAAAGAAGTCAACTTGTGGTCATTACCAGCATCCCTGCTGGGAGCTTGGCCAGCACCACAAATATAGCACCTCATACAGCTGTATTGTTATGGGGTCTCCTCAGCCTCAGTGCTCGAAGATGGTGATGCTTGTGCTCCTGTGGATTTGATTACACATGCGCATGGGAGCCATTTGCTCAAGTTGGTCTTTAAATTTAAATATTTGGCAAGTCATGTGCTATTCAGTAAGTCAGATTTCCTTAAGCATCACACATACCTTATTAAAGAAAAAAACAAATGCTGAGTGACGATGGAAAATACCCTGCAAATGTAATCATGTGAATGGTCCTAAAATTTCCTAAGCTGCAGTTTGCCAACCTTGTAACTAAAGGGGTAGATCTTTTGCCTGGGTTTTGAATGGTATGAGATTGAAGGGAACATGGGTTAATTTACAAAAGTGATAGTTTTTTTTCCCATTTGAGTATCACTTTTTAGGTTAGGATTGTTTTAAATTACTTTGCTTCTCTTTGTCTTTCATTCTTCCTTTCCTTCCTTCTTTTCTTTGTTCCTTCTTTCTTACTTATTTGTTTCGGCTTTGATAAAAACTTTTACTGATAATTATCAGACATGTACACAATGTATTTTGATCATAATCTCCTGATTACTTTTGTCATCTTTTTTAGGAGGTTAAAGAAGATACCACAATACATTCAGGGATGAAGGTGTTTGCTTGATGGACAGGGGAAGAATAGCCATGTTTTCTAGTCATATAGTTATTAGTCTTTCAAACAGAAATGCTTTTCCTGCCAGGGATATAGTGGGCAATCCAAAAATGTCAGCCTTTATTATTATCATTATAATATTATGTCAAACACAAAAAATTAAAATCTCTGGGTACAATAAACAGAATAAGGAACCTCATACAGCCTCTGGTTATTCCCCATGAAACCTAAGAACCCAGGATTCTACCACTGATCATGGGCTCAAGCTGCAGAGAATGTGCCTCAGCATCTCCCCTGTGTCTGGGTAAGCCCACATAAAGGCCTCAAAAAAAACTTGGAGGAGTGTCATTGTCATGGTTTGATACGGGTGTCCCCCACAAACAATTGAATGTGTTCTGATAGATCGATCCTCAGCTGATGGCAGTTTGGGTTTTACAAACCTCAATGAAGCTGTGTTGTTGGGGGTGGGCTTATGGGGTTATAAGCCAGCTTCCCCTTGCCAGTATTTGGCACACCTTCCTGCCGCTGTTTGTAGTGCTGTGGCAGAGGTGATGTCCAGCCCTCTGCTCATGCCATCGTTTTCCCTGCCAGAATGGAGTCTCCCCTCGAGTCCGTAAGCCAAATAAACCCTTTCCTCCATAAGCCGCTTTTGCTTGGGTTCTTTAAGTGCAGCAACTAGAAAGCTGACTGCAACAGTCATGGTTTGATCCAGGTGTCCCCCACAAATAAATGAATGTGTTCTGATTGATCAATCCTCAGCTGATGACAGTTTGGGTTTTACAACCTCGCTGGAGCTGTGTTGTTGCGGGCAGGCTTATGGGGATTATAAGACAGCTTCCCCTTGCCAGTATTTGGCACACCTTCCTGCCATTACTTGCAATGTTGTGGCGGAGGTGATGTCCACCTCTCTGCTCATGCCATCATTTTCCCTACTAGGATGGAATCTCCTCTTGAGTCCATAAGCCTAATAAACCCATTCCTCCACAAGCTGCTTTTGCTTGGGTTCTTTCTGCACAGCAACTAGAAAGCTGACTACAATAAGGAGGGAAAGCCAGAGCTAGATAGCTGAATTCAGAAACTCCCTGGCAAACAGAGGTCACTTCCTAAAAAAGTAAAGGGCAATGTCATATTCCTTGGCTTAGGAAGAAAAAGAATATGTAGGCTCCATCTGCTATTTGCTATGTTGAAATTTCAGAAGAAGATACAAGCATGGCATATATGATACAGAGCAAGGATTAAAACCAGGAATAAGCTTGCCTCTGGCAGACTTATGCAAGAGTTTGGGAAGTAGAGTGAGAGGAAGGACAGATGTGGTGCACAGAATGGAAGAGATGCTAGAAGGCAAACCAAAAGATAGAGATCTTCCCACCAACATACTGCCCCTGGAATCCACAGGATAGGGATCTCCCCACCCACACACCGCCCCTGAGAATCACAGGATGCAGATCTGCCCACCCACACACCGCCCCTGGAAACCACAGGATAGAGATCTGCCCACCCACACACTGCCCCCAGAAACCACAGGATAGAAATCTCCCGACCTGCACACTGGTCCTGGACAGAGAACCCCTTGCTTTGGAAATAACCAGGAAACAATTTATTCACCATGACTGCTCTGGTGCTTAAATTACCGGCAGCCCACCATACCCATAGTGCACTTACATGAATGTTGGGTGTTCAAACTTGGGTCATTGACTTGTTTGGCAAGCACTATACCAACTGAACCATCTCTTCAGTCTCTAGTTCATTGATTCAAAAGCAATTTTATTATTCTTGTTGGGAAAAATTAACTTAATATCCAAAATGTTCATGATAATCATTTGGAAAGTATACTTATGATACTTATAGGTATGGGTTACATATCATAAACTGACTAGGATGAAAGACATCTAAAAAGTTATGATGAGATCTTGTGAACATTCTTCCTATGTGCCAAATGGCTCATATGAGAGTAGCTTCTGCTTAAGTATGCCTTGACTATCCAGCTGAATTCTTCACACAGTTTCTTTCCAGTTTGAATAAGTTCATTAATAATAACCCTCAGGTGTGTCCCACAATTTCCTTATGGGGGTGGGGGGGTTCCCAGATAATCAGCATAGAGCCTGAGAAACCATTAACTCTAATTGCTAAGAGAAGCTTTTGAAATCAATTTACAAGCCTGGGTAGAGTCATAGTTCTTATAATGAAATTTTGTTATGAGCTCTCTCTCCAGATTTGCAAATTGACCAAATATTTGCACCACACTTGGATAATGAGCAAAGAAAGAAAGAACTCTTGATCTGACCCCAGGTGGACATATGAGGAAAGGTGAGAAGGGCTTAGAGTTAAAACTATTTAACAGGGCTGGAGATATGGCTCACCAATTAAGGCACTTGCCTGCAAAGCCTAAGGACCCAGGCTCAATTCCCCAGTACCCATGTAAAGCCACGTGCATATGCTGGCACATGTGTCTGGAGTTTATTTGCAATGGCTAGAGGCTCTGGGTACCCATTTTCCTCTCTCTCTCTTTCTCTCTTTCTCTTTCTTTCTCTCTCTCTCTCTCTGTCTCTTACTCTCTCTGTCTCTCTCTTTCTCTCTCTGTCTCTCTGTCTCTCTCTCTAGCTCTCTTTCTCTCTCTCTAGCTCCTATAAATATATAAATAAAAAGTTTAAAAACTATTCATTTTTATGGGGAAGTGTTTAAAATCCAGTCTTTTACACTTGATCTTAGCCAAAAGGCCGAGAAGCGATAAAATCCAGTCTTTTAGTTAGTTGTTTTTCAAGGTAGGGTCTCACTGTAGCCCAGGCTGACCTGGAACTCAACTCTGTAGCCCCAGGCTGGACTCAAACTCATGGTAATCCTCTTTGCCTCCCAAAGGCTGAGATTAAAGGTGTGTGCCACCTCACCTAGCACAGTTCACATGTTATAAGACTTCCAATGTCTTGAAATATGAAAAGAGACCTCCTCACTAGTCATCAAGAAAAAAATTAAAACAATAAATTTCCACCTGTAACTCATTGTCTAATATTAAAATTGCAATAAGCACATATTAGTAACAGTGTGTAGGAATGAATATTTCCATACCTTGTTGGTTTGAATGAGGTGACTCCCATAGAATCATGTGTTTTGAATATTTGATCCCCAGTTGGTGGCAATTGGGAACATTGTGGGGCCCTTGGGAAATGGACCCTTGCTGGAGGAAGTGTCCCAGCTCCAAGCACAGCATCAGACCAGTTCCTTCCTGGGGTTTTGGGGAGGAGATGCCTGCTTGGCTGTTTGTTCTAATCACACTTTTCCCACCATGATGATGCTTCCCCTAAAAAGAATATGCTGACAGAAACACTGTTTCTTCCATAAACTGCCTCTGTTCAGGTATCTTGTCCTGCAGTAAGAAGGTAACTGGTACACATACTGAACTAGTAGCAACAGAAATTATTAGAGAGGTTCGGAGAGCAGCCCAATAGTTTGAGTTAAAGTTAAAAATGCTCACACCTGGGACTATCAAATGATTTCCAGGTATCTACTTTAGATAGATATTTGCACATTATATGACAAAATAAATTAATAAATGAACAAAATAAACACTCCAGGATATGGTGGGACAGCATAAAAGACGATCCTGGTTGCCGAAACTAAAAAGATTCGTAAATAAGTATAGGACATATTAAAAACCCAAGCCATCCTTACAATGACATACAAAATAATTATGCTTTTCAATTTTAATGCAATTGGTTTTTCTCTAATGAAATTTGACATATATCTCAATATGTATGTTTGCATTCAGATAGTCATTATTATAGTTAATAAATAACTATTCTGAGGTTACATAAGCACAAATTTAGGTTTTGGAGCTTCCTAAGAAGGAGACTGATTCCCATTTTATAGATGAGAAGCTGAACCCCAGGAAAGGTTAAGGAGTGTCAGAGTCTCAGTCCTTTGTCTTGACTGCTCCGCTGGGCTGACTGTGACAGGCTGCAGAAGGAGACCAGCATAACACACGTCAGTACCCACAGGATGGTTTTTGGTTTGCTTATTAAAATTTATAGAGACTTTATTAGATTACAAGAATGAAAAGGGGATAAAGTGCAGAGAGCTCCTGCCAATGAGAAGGCAGGAAGGGGTAGATCCTCTTCAACAGGATGTTTTAAAGACCTGAAAGGAACTGTCAGACTCTGAACAACATTGCCCTGTCTAGGACGATGGTAGGATAACCAGAAATATCAGAAAGGACTATGGGTTTTATCTTTTTAAAGATAAAAAATAGTAAAGAACATTAGTTCATTTTTTTCTTAAGAAGCTACATAAAAATTCATAATTTTAAAGTCATAATCATATGTGAAAAATGGAAGTGGTTACGCCAAAATGTTAACAGTGGCTGATAACCAAGAATTTGGGTTGTTTTCTTATACTCTGATGCGCTTTTCAATTTGAGATAAAGAATACCTGTAGATACACGTCCCTACACACACACACAGGAATGAGAGAATCAGGCAGGGTAGGATGGGATTTTTAAATTTCAGTTTATTTTTGGCAGTGCTAGAGGTGATTGAGGAGGGCAAGAACCCCTGTGTTTGGCAGAGACGTGAGTGTGGACGATGAGCTGGGGAGCTGGAAATGTGGAGTTCAAACCCATCTCCTTTGCACAGTAGCTGTGTCATCTGGAGGGAGTTACTCAGCCTCTCAGAACCCCAGTTTCCTCTCCACAAAGTGGGTGCTGTCCCTCTCCCCTCAAGTGTCACAAGGATCAAGCCAAGAATCTGATGTGACTCGCTTCTCATGGCCGTGAACAACAGATCTTGAGTTTTCCAGGACTGCGAATAAGAATATAAGAAATGTACTGGCCTGGAAATTTCTAGGGCAACTTTGGGGGGAAAATATCAATGCACACAGCAATCCTTCCCTGATCACACAGTAGTACCCTCCACTGGATATAATGTATAGTGACCCTCTCAAGGACACGTTGATGCACTCCACCAACTTTGGTAATTTATTATGTGTGGTTTATTTATTAGACCCTAAACATTCTCTTCATTTACTATTATTTAATTTATTAACTGTGCTTTGGGCCTAAGGAGCAACCTCCTGAGGAAAGCATGTGACTCACTGTCTGAAACCAAGGCTAAATAGTTTAATTAAGGCTAAAAGGTCATACAGGGTGCGTCGTAGACGCATTCCTTTCCAGCTGAGGTTTGTAGCACTGTCTCTCCTCCACTCGCTGTGTTTGCTCTCTCAGACATTCATCTACCCCCATCACCACCAACACTTTCTTAAAAAATATTTTATTTATCTATTTATTTGAGAGAGAGAGGCAAACAAAGAGAGAATGGGCACACCAGGGCCTCCAGCCACTGCAAAAAAAAAAACTCCAGACGCATGCACTACCTTGTGCATCTGGCTTTATGTGGGCACTGGGGAATCAAACTCAGGTCCTTCTGCTTTGCAAGCAAATGCCTTAACCACTAAGCAATTTCTCCAGCCCCTGGTCGCCAACACTTTGGAGAACCAGCTTTAAAGTTGTTAGACATGCTTTATTTTTCAGAGCAACTTTAGATGTTCAAAAAATGGATTAATGGGAGTGAGGGTATGGCTCACGTGAGAACTGCCTGGCAAATGCATAGCCTTGAGTTTGATATCTAGCACCAGCCTATAGTTAATGAAATCAATGTGTACCTAGTATCTTCAGTCCACTGTGATGGTCAAATATTGTCAACTTGAATTTAGAATCTTCCAGGAGACAAACACGTGGATATGTCAGTGATATTTAACTGAGGGGGAGAGCCACTCTGAATGGAGACAATACCATCTCTTGGACTTTAGTAGCAGAATGAATCCAAAGCAGGGAAGGAGGAAACCAGCCGAGCACCCGTATTCTCTCTCTGCTTCCTGAAGCTATAGTGCAGCAGGCTGCTTCGTGTACCTGCCACCATGACTTCCTCCCTGGAGGGACTGTATTCCCCTTAAACCATGAGCCAAAAGAAACCTTTCCTTCCTGCAGTTCCCTCTGTCAGGTGGTCAAAGCATTAAGAAAACTAACACATCTGCTCTGGACGCTCATTCGTGATATCACATTACATTGGTCTTCCTACTCTTTAAGCACCTCTCAGCTGTGACAAGTTCTCAAACATCTCTTGTTTTTAATGATCCTGACATTTCTGAAGACTACCTGCCAGGTATTTGTGTAATGCTCATCTGATGTTTTTCTTATGGTTTGACTGGGGTTAGAGGTTTGGGGAGGGACATTCCAGGGGTAACATAACATTGTCATCATGTTATGTTAAGGGGACATTACTACGGGTATGACTTGCCATTGTTAATGCTGGAATTTGTGCTTCTTATTTCTTGATGGGGCTCATCCTGATCAACTGCCTCAGGTGTGCTGGCCATATTTCTCCACTGTGCTCTTCGGAAGGAAGCCACTACGACAGCTTACACTTAGAAGCGAGAGTTTCATCCTACCCCTTTGAAATGGCTACTGAAATTACTTAGGGTTCTTCTACATAAGATATGTCTATTCCCCACTTGTCTATGTATTCATCACTCAATTTAATATTTTCAAAGAAGTCAGAGTACTGGAGAGATGGCTCAGTAGTTAAGGTGCTTGCCTGCAAAGGTAAACCCGGGTTCAATTCATCAGAATCCAAGTAAAGCCACATTCACCAAGTGACACATGCATCTGAAGTTCATTTCAGTGTCTTGAGGCCCTGGTGTGCCCATTCTCTCTGTCTCTCTTCTTTCTCTCTTTGCTAGCAAATAAATAAACATTTTTTAAATCAGAGTAAAAGTTAATTGGACTCAAAATATTCCTTCTAAAATCAAGAAAAGGGTAAACAAAAAGATTCTAATTTCCCGTGCTAATATTCAACTTGAACAATCATTGTATGTCAACCTTTGAGTTTAGAAAGTATATAAAGATGTCCAAGATGAAATTCCCATCTGAAGGAAACCATCCTTAAAGCCAGACAGAAATGGCAGTCAGCAAGGGAGTTCTACCATTGTTGAAGTGCTTTGAGAACACAGAGATGGCAAGGATCCATTCAAAGAAGGCCCAACGCACTCAGTCTGAGCTGAGGCCACTGCTGTGTGTGCAGTCTCTCTAGGATCACACTGGGGTGTAAGGTTCTTCGTAGCCTTCTTGAATTTCTCAGGACTTATGCTTGGTAAGCCAGAGGCAACTGAACACTGAATCATATACCCGCTGCTTAGCTCCTGGGCAGTCCTACGTCTGCCCATTCCTCACTCCCAGCGTGGCATCTAACAAGTTGGCTCCCAGCTCCCTGACACTTATACCCTCCCTGGCCTCACCTCACCACCTTGGCTGCCCTCTGCCTAGAGTCATGGTCAAGTGGCATGAGGCTGGTGAGAGACCCAGGTTCTGCTTTATCTTTTTGACCTCCAGACACTCAGGAAATTTAATGGATGTCACAGACCCATATGGGTCTCTCTTCCACAGTCTCTTTCAGAGTCACTCCCCACTGTGAGTGCTGTGCGGGCCCGAAGGAGGGCAAGGTGGACTTGATGGCCATCAGTAGGATATGAGTGACAGTCCAGCAGGTGAGAGGCCACAAGAAAGAAGATGATAACTAAAGAGCCGATAAAAATACCATGACAGGAAGAGAGCGAGAGAGAGACTACAGAAGAGAAAGTTTTATACTTTAGTGCTTTTAACCACCCTTGTCCCCTGTCTTTTGAAATGCATTTTCGTGCTACACTGAACCCCACAAATCATAAAGCAAATTTTGTCTGAGGCAGCACATCAGAGTATAATATCTAAAACTGAATATCTGGGTTCAAGTTACATTTCCATTATTTATGATTATATGACCTTGGATAATTCTTTAAGATTTAGTTTCTTTAGTTCCTTTCTCTGAAAAAAAAATAGGAATAGAAATAGTCTCAAACTCATGCTATTTTTATAACATTAAATGAGATCAGGTCTGTGAAACTGATGTCACTGAGAGACCTTCCCAGGCTCTCCCCCTGCTCCTAAGTGACTCAGAAGGTCTGCTAGATCCTAAAGGAGGCAGCCTCTTTTCCTTACAGCCTCTGGGTATATCTTCTGCCCTTCCTCAACACTGAGA
This sequence comes from Zapus hudsonius, assembly GCA_004024765.1. Classification (NCBI taxonomy): domain Eukaryota; kingdom Metazoa; phylum Chordata; class Mammalia; order Rodentia; family Dipodidae; genus Zapus; species Zapus hudsonius. Next base: position 14,676 of record PVHP010010366.1, read on the forward strand.
GCATCATTGATTTTCACAAGAGCTCATTGTCCCCAGCCAGATCCTTGAGGGACTTGCTAAATCCATGAACACACACTGAGGCTCTGAGCGCTGGCAATATGCCATCCCTCACTGCCAGTCAGCTATGAGGTCACAGAGAAATGGGCACAAAGCAACACAAGCCCAGTAGGAGAATCCCAGTGAGAGGCATTTGAAAGGAATCTAAATTCTGACACTATGCCTAGCTAATTCTGACACTTGCTCCCAAGCCAGCATTTCTTAACTTCTGTTAAGTTGTATTCTTAATATTAAGAGTTAACAATAATGTGCTTAGAAAATTGTACATATATAGCCCACTTACAATGGTCACTTACACATTAGAATGTTTTTAGGACTCTAAAGTTCTGTGAAGTTCTGATCAGTCAGATCAGATAAAATGACACAACCCCAAGCTGGTCATGGTGACACAGGCCTTTAATCTCAGCACTCTGAAGTTAGAGATAAGAGGATCACCGTGAGTTCAAGGCCACCCTGAGACTACAGAACGAGTTCCAGGTCAGCCTTGGCTAGAGCAAGATCCTACTTGAAATACCAAAAAAAAAAAGGATACAACTCCAACTTTCCCAAGCACATTAAACATGGAACTGCTTTAAACATAACATGTCTGTTTTTTATGACATAGTTGGGTGGTAAACCACTGAAAGAATGGTGTATTATTCATGACCTTATATTCAAACATAGAACATAATCAATATTAATTTAGTGAATGAAAAAAATGAATAGCTCTTGAAGTTCATTTTGTCTAATTTTTAAATACAATCATATCACTTTTCTAGGCCTTTCACAAACAGCTGTTCTCATCACTGAACTCAGTTGATGATGGCTAGGCAGATATTGCCAGGTTCTTATTATAGATGGAGAACCTGAAGCACAGAGATTGGGAGACTTAGCAAAGTCACAGAGGTGACTCATGTCAGAGCCTGGGCTGAAAATCCAGTCTTCTAATGCCACATCCTACACTTCACTGCACATTACTACCACATACCGAGGAAGTTGCCTGTACCTTGTCCAAGACACACACAAAGTACTTACCTCAAATAAGCGCAGGACCTTGGCCAGTGCACCAACTTCTTCTTTGAGAGAGAATATCAGCGATACAGCACCATTTTGAATGGAGTTTTCTTCAATATAGCTTGTTTCCTACAGGATTAGATTAATCTTGTGAGAACGCCAAGCAAGAGGCATGCATGATTTATTTTTATTTCCACTGACCTTTGGAATACAAAGAGAGTTTATGGCCATCCCACCCTGAACGCTCCTGATCTCATCTGGAATACAAAGAGCTACATGTAGATGTGGATTGTATGGTGGGAATAAAGAAGCCAAGGACAACGAAGTGATGAATGGTACTCTTAGGTCAGGTTTCAGTTTTAGGAAGTTTCTTTTATTTAATGGGATTGTCAGTCAAATGCAAAAATTCAATATATTTTCATGCACACCTACCAAATACCAGGAACTATTCATGATCTTTGAGAGATGCTAAGGGTTCCTATCATTTCAGAGTGAAAACTATGACAAGCTAACAGAAACTTAGGGTGATATAAGATAGTGAAATTTTTTTCTCAGAAACAAACTGTGGAAAGTATTCTAACCAAGTCCAAAGATCTGGGTTATGGTTGGGGAAAAATGAGATATTCCTGATACACCACAACAGATGCCTTCATTGCCTAGTAGTTCACACTTGAAATCATCTATAATAGAAAGCCAGTCAGCTCCACGCCCTCCTGTGTGTGCTCAGCCAATCACCACATCCAGCATCATCTTCTCCAGGAAAACTTTCATTGAATCAGTTTTATGTTCCCATCACAATGGATGGAGGCAAGTGCATTGTTCTAGAAATCCAGGTCTTGGTGGGCCTCGTTGACCACTATGGTCTTAACAGGACTTTGCCCAAATCCTTTTACATCTTCTGAATCATTCCAAGTGACTTTTAGTCATGGAAAATTTGAACATCACTGATGAATGTCTATGCTCTTAAATATGCATCTTAAATTCACATTTACCCCATAGTACAGCACTACTTTCTGTTGTTATTAGTATCAGTACCAGTGCCAACCCTGAGTGAGTACCCACTGTTTGCCCACACAAGGCACATTCACAGTTGATACCCAACAACCAGAATTGAATATTCTGCAGGTAACAGATCACTCAGTCCTCACAAGGGCTGAATGACGTAGGTACAAATGAGGAAATACACTCAGCAATGTTATGTGGCTTGAGCTAGGACATCCAGCTAGTGAGCAGCAGAGCTTGTTGGACTTGAGCCCAGGTGCAAAAGCTCTCCTGCTCTTATTCTGCCTCCTGGTGACAGACTCATCTGAGACAATATCTCCTTCTTTTCAAAACATGAGGGACTTTACCCGAAAGAGCTCAGGGAAGGTTGTGAAATGGTGTGGCCTTTAGTAGCTTTCAATTTCAGGTTCTGACTGCTTTGTTGGTCCATCTAATCACAGGCCCATGAGCAAATGTCTTCTATAGAATATTTTTATGGGCTAAAAAGCTAAACTTCTTCCAACATCCAAGTTGACTTACAAACATGTGTTTAGTTGGGGTAGTGTAAGCATTTCTGAACGGTGGAGAAACAGTTCAGAAATGAAATAGAAGAAATAGAGCAGGGGGGAAAAACCTAGGACTAAAGAAGTGAAGAATTCTCAGTATGGAGCCATGCATTCAATGATAAAAATGCCACAAAGCTCTTCGGTTGTGCATTGAATGCAAATTGTGATATCCTTAGAATAAGGAGGGCAGGCACATTTATCCAAGCACAGCACCAGGGTGAGGCTATTGCAGGAGAACTAACTTTCAGTTTTGGTGATCTAGGGTTTATGGAAGAGGTGTATATGCACAGGTGTGATTACAATACCCTGCATACATCTGTGCCGTAGACCTCCTGAGCTGTGCATCTCTTTAGGTAACATGGGTAGACACAGTCTATCCCCATATTCCAGCCCCAGTACTGGACTGAAGTGTGCACAGTTGTTGATGTCAGACCTGAATTTGAACATTTGATCCTGGTTCACATCTCTAGTCTCATCTATTCCATCACTCTGCCATTTTTCCTCACAGAACTTGTCTGTATGAAATTACATTACAGCTTCATTTAATCATTTATCTCCTGCATAACAATTTCTCATTTATGTGTACATGTGTGTGTGCATGTGCATGTGTTGGGGTGTATATGTAAGCACGTGCATGGGAAAGCCAAGAGAGAGCCTCAGGTGCCATTCCTCAGGAACATCATTTGCAGGTTTAAAAAAAGTTTTTTTTAAGAAAGGGTCTCTCCTTGACCTGGAGCTCACTGGTTAGGCCAGACTAGCTGGTCAGTGAGCTTCAGGGATCCTCTTGTCTCTAAATCCCTATACCTGGGATTACAGTGTAAACCGATATTCCTGTCAAGTTACTTGGGTTCTGGAATTGGAACTCAGGTCTTCATGCTTACAAGGCAAGCTCTTCACTAACTGAGCTGTCTCCCAAGCCCAAGAGTAGAGTTTTACCAGGGAGGAAATTGCTTTGCTTGGCACACGGTAGGCTCACCTAAATCTGCAGGGTGAATGATAGTGATAAACTTCTCCTGTGGGATGGTTGGTGCTTGGTGCATGGTTAAATGTTCTCAACAAATGGTGGATCCTTCCTGCAATCTGCCTGGTTCTCTGGGTTGAGCTTTGAGAAGAGATAAACTTGTCTCTTTTGCAGACCATCAGAGCTAGAAGTCATCCTAAAGACTAATCTAGTTCCCCCATCCCAACCTCAGTTTTATAGACACTAAACCACCTCTTCACCCCAGCCAAGTGATTTTTCCAACACATAGCTTAAGTAGCCCAAATTTGAGATCTCCAGGGTCTTGATAGCATGTTCAGATTTCCTATGACTCATTGCCTCTCCTTCCTGCTGCTGTGCCAACAAGTCCCCTTTGATTGCAGGCACATAGACACTCAAATGTTCCAGGAGCTGGAGAATATTTATACTTCAAAGCTCATTTATAGGGATTATTTAAATCAATTCTTATTCTAATCATAGAAAATGGAATTTTCATTCCTTTTTGTAAAAAAATGGATAAACCTGCCCTGTTTTAATACCGAGTGTATAAGGAAATGCTTAAACCCTCCCCTGCCCTGTCATTAGTAGTAATAACTTGTGGATTCACAAATCATCTACATATTTTATATATAAAACTGTGGTATGGCGAAGATTTGGAGACTTTTTCAGATAAGAGAGGGATTGAGACTATCCTGGAACCTGAACGTGCCTTGGGTCAATGCCAAGGCTGAGAGGAAGGGCGATTCCATTCTCCAGTGTTTGGTGGGTGCTCTCAACTTGACTTATGGACTTGGCCCAGGCGGGAAATCACATTCCTGGACATGAGGATTGGGATCTGGGAGGTGATGTGAGCGAGTCTTCAGGCAGCTACCACCTTCAGGTTCCTAAGGGTGCTAAAGCAGCAGGTGTGGCCACGCCCCCAGGTGGGCGTGGTCCTCTTGCAGGGCATGGGCAAGGGCAGCTCTAGTCCAGATCATGGTCGCAGCCCTTGGGCTGCCCAGAGGGAAGGCATGGGGTAAGATGTGGCCTACACAGAAGGGTTTCATTTATTTTATAAATAAATACAAAGCCCATCTGGCTCTCCCCACACAAATTGATGCCCAATCCCCTCCCATGGCAGCGAGGACCCAGCCACACAAAAGCCTGGTGGCAGGTGAAACCAGCATCAGTTCAAGGACCCGCTTTCCCCTCATACCTAACCTCTTCAACACTGCCTTCCGACAGCATTGTTAGAGGAAGACTTTTCTGTTAAGACCTAAGCTTCCTCTCTGTTGGGGGGTGGGGATGGGGGGGCTACCAACTTCAAAATCCGGAGGCCTCTCGAGTTAGGGTGACTTTGACACCCACCCTCCTCTCGGATGGATCCTCAGCCCTGAAGGTGGTAGCTTCCTCAAGACTCACTCACAACACCTCCCAGATCCCAATCCCCATGTCCAGGAATGTGATTTCCAGCCTGGACCAAGCCCATAAGTCAAGAAGAGCATCCTCCAAACACTGGAGAATGGAGTCTCCCTCCCAGCCTTGACATTGACCCAAGGCACATTCAGGTTCCGGGATAATCTTGATCCTTTTCTTGTCTGAAAAAGTCTCCAAATCTTCTCCATACCACACCTTCTCCCCAAACTGAAAGGATACAGATTCTTACAATCATACAATTCCAGAATTCGCTGAGAGCACTTTACACACATCATCACAGAACAGATGGAGAAGGACCCCCCACCTCCCACCCCAAATGATCAAGGACCAGCCCTAAAAGAAAGCAGACAGCAGAGAAGGCACCCCAGATAGCAGAGAAGACAGTGGTCTTTTCTTCCCTGAACACCACACAGAAGCCAGGGAAGACTTGCCAGTTGACTTCGAGAACATTTTCATCAATGAATTCAGGAAACTCCAATATTTGTTAGACCTCTTTCCCTGCTGGGAAGCAGACTTCCAGACTCAGCAGCCAGGGCCCATGTGGCTCACCTGTCCAAAGTCAGAGAGTTTTCTGCCCAGGACTCGATTCTCCAGGATCACCGCAGACATGCTGGCTTCTCTTGGTGGCAGGCTCAGGCAGGTTTGCACCCAGCACGTGGGGTTTTAACCTGGCTTTAGGGTGGACAGAGGAGGAGAGGTTCCTAAAGGTGCTTCCAGCTGCATCAGATGCGACCACGCCCCCAGGTGGGAGTGACTCTGATGTAGGGGGTGGACAAAGGCAGCTGGTCACAGCCCTTGGGCTGCCCTAGGGAAGGCACAGGGTAGGGTGTGGTCTACACAGAAGGTGGCACTTGGATACCAGAGATGAGGTTTCTCCACAATTGGTGGAAACCCAGGACAGCCTGCTGGAATAATGATCCCTGTCCCCCATAGAAACACAGCCAGGATTCTAATTTAGATGTGTCCCCCCTCCCCCGCGCTTTTATTAACCACCTTGTCAAGCTTTGTCTCTAGAAAAGGCAGGTAACAGGGTGAAGCTGAAATCAGCAGTCAAAGAACAAAGGCAGGGTCCACCTGGGTTGAAGTCCAGCAATAGGTTTGTGAGGTGCTTATATAACTGCTGGGGGCTTGAAAGAGGGCAGGAGAGCCGCCTTGCAGAGATAATTGAAGTACATGGGTAATGCAGCTGAAGATATGCATTAAACATTTAGTATAGTGCAGTTCCTGCTTCCCGGGTGAGCACTCATGGCCATTGAGGCTTGTATTGTGTGCAAGGTGATGTTCTGGGCATTGGGGATCCAGCAGGGAACCAAACAGAGAACCCCACTTTTCTGCCAGCAGTGGGCAGACTAAATAAACCGGTTTGGATGAGCTAAGTCTGCTACAGAGAAGAAAATGGGGGGATGGGCTGAGAGTGAGCTGGTGGATGGTGGGGAGTGGTGTTCAGGTGGGTATGAAGATGTCATTAACCCCATAATTCCTTGGGGCTGAGGTGAGATGTGAGATGACAGCAGGAAAAAAAAACAAAATATAAACGAACATGAGTCAGAGTTCTGGAAGATAAGAAGTCGGGGGCATCAAAGCCTTGAAGGCCTGCTTAATTTTTACCCAGGCAAGGTTAATGGGCTGTGTAAAAACAAGCCAATAATAGAGGGTGCTAGAAGGCCATCCCATCCCCTCCCACAATTCTTTGACCCAATACCCAAGTGTCTGCCAAAAAAATAAATAAATAAAGTCCAGCTTGAAATTCAAAACAAGTAGAAAAATTCCTGATTAGCTAGGCAGCTTTGCCCAAGTTCATGCCTCAGTTTCCTCATCTTTAAAATGTGGATTTGAGCTGTTGTTTATAATTCCTGAATTTCCATCCTGTGACAGGTTTCCCACTACCTGCTAAGAATATACACATCATAAGTCTAATTTCTGTCCAAAAAAAAAAAAGTCCTTGGATGTCTGATTAACATTCCCTGTGGTAAGTCAGTAAATCAGAAACTCACTATTGTTGAAGGCCAAGACTTTGATTTTCACCTTCAGGGGCATCTGTATTTTCTGCCTGACTCCAGGATTCATCTGGTGGTATAGAAGTGAAATACAATTCCTGCCTCACACACATCCGTTCATCGTGGCCCTGTGGATGTGGGATAGCACGGATGGGCTCTGGCTTGTCAGAGGCACATTGACACAAGAAGATTATGGTAATAGCAGCTTACCTGTGCACACAGCACGCTGTGTATTAAGCACTCTCCACAGGCAGAATTTCATTCCTTTCTCTCAACAATCTCAGGAACAATGCATCCTCTCTATAATAGATAAAGCAATTGAGGCCCAGGGAGTTTAAATCAACAGCTCAAATTCATACAATGTTTGACCCAAGTCCAAGTCCCTGACTCTAAAACATTCTTTCTTTTCAAATGAACACAACATGATTTTTTAGGAGAACACAATGATAGCCCTTCTCTTTTCTTTGTACACCAGCTAAAAATGGAATTCTTAATCCTATTTCACATTTTTAAAAATGCCTCAAATCTGGGGTGGAAAGAGTACACTTAATTACTCTCTGAAAGAAAAGAACACTACTACTTTCTTTTTTAAAAAGTACTTTGGGGGCTGGAAGATGCCTCAACAGATAAGACACTTTTCTGCAAAGCTTAATGACCTGGGTTTGATTCCCCCAGTACCCACATAAATCCAGATGCACAGAGTGGCACATGTATCTATATGGACTTTGTTTACAGTGGCTGGAAGCCCTGGCATGCCCATTCTCTCTCTTTCTCTTTCTCTTTCTCTCCTCTCTTTCTCTCTCTCCTTACATATAAATCAATAAATAAAATATCTTTTAAAAAGTACTCTGGCAAAAATAGAAAATGTGTCTGTAGTCCACTACTATGATAAAAACTGAGGGGCTGGGGAAATATGGTTCCACAGTTAAATGTGCTTTCTGAGCAAGCACAAAGGCCTGAGGGAGCCTGAGACTGCAGTATTTTGAATCTCCAGACTTCAGAGAAAGAGCTGGAAAAGGCTATGCTTAATCATCCCCATTCTCTGAGGATTGAGAGCAAACAGCAGTCACTGGGGCTTTTGAATGATACGCTCTGGAATCAGTAAGAGAATCCTTTAGAAGGAGAAAGCAGGTGATGCCGATGTTCTCAGGCAAGACATTGAGGCTCCTCATCAGCACATCCATGTGCACACACGCCCCCACACACATTTAAAACCTGACTTAGTATGTGATTGTTTGTGACATCAACTTCGTAGACAGTCGGATGGAGTACAATTGTGACTATAACTGACAAGCAGTGGAGGGTGCTCAGAAAATTCAGGAGGAAGGGCGAATCTAGAAATGTTTAATCAGTCAGTCTGTGCGGCACTGGACCAAGATGAGACCGTGGAGCAGTGGGCACCATGTTGCAAGGTGAGTAGCTGAGTTCTTGGCAGTCTCTGAGCTGACTTCACAGATTTGAAAGTTGAAGATTTCCCAACCATTGCTAGTTTATCAACTTCTATTTAATCTCATGTGCAGAGGGTTAAGTTAATCATAACCCATGAGTTTCTGTATGTCCCCTCTCCTACTTGTACATTCTCTTTTAACTTTAGGAATCAAAATAAGTGCCCCAAGTTCAATGTCTCTAATGTTTGATATTCCATGTTCATGGGTTTATGCATGTGTGCATATTCCTGCGTATGTGATGGTGCACTGTAGATTTGTTATAGGATGTGGACATACTGTAGATTTTTTTCTGTTTTATTTCAACTCTGTTCTTAAGATCTAGCTATGTTTGTGAATGGGCGTCTAGCTCAATGATTATCTGTGTCTCTCAGTGTGCAATCGCTGTTATTGTTTGACACAGATTTCTGGTATTACAACATCATCAAATTTAAAAATTCTTCTGTATCTAGTGTGCTGAGGTTTTCTGTTTGCTTTCATAATGAAATATTGGAACTGAATGAATGATTTTATCTACTGAGAGTATGGTATATCCCTCTCAATTTATTAATGTGATTACACACTAGTAACATAACATGTAAGATTAAATTTATAGATTTTTCAGATAGTAAACTATTTTTCATTAGGGAATAAATCTTACTTGTTCATGATGTATTCATTCTGGTACACTGCTATATATGGTTAAATTCTATTTTATGTATAATTTTTCCCTCTATGTTTACCAGTTGTAATAGTTTATGTAAATGTTGAATTTTTTTCACCTAGGGAATGAGCCTCTAGGCATATCTGTGAAAAACTGATTAGGTTAACTGGCATGGGAACCCACCTTAACTTCGGGCAGCACCATTCCATGGGCGGAGATCCTAGGCTAAACAAAAAGGGGAAACTGAGCTGAGCAACAGCCTTCATCCTCTCCCTCGGCTTCCTGATTATGGACATGATGTGCGCAGCTGCTGCATGCCTTCCCTTCCTTCCATGATGGAACGAAATCTAGAAGGACATGCTACAGTAAACCTCTCCTCCCTCCCACTTCCCTTCCTTCCTTCCTCTCTTCTTCCTTCTCTTCTCTCTTTCTCACTTCCTTCTTTCCTACCTTCCTCCCCCTTACCCCTTGTTTCCTTCCTTCCTCCCTTCTTTTCCTTCCTCCCTTCCTTTTCTTCCTTCCTTTCTTCCTTCCTTCCTTCCATTCATTCTTCTGACTTCTTCCTTCTATAAATTGTTTTTGTCAAGTGTTTTGTCCCAGCAACGAGACAGGTAATAAAATACTAGTAAAATGGGGAATGGCAATTTCATTTCTTGTATGTCCCTATCTGATTGTGAAGTGGTGATTACAGTAGCCTTACAGAAGAAATTGTAAGGTGGACTGAGGAGATGGCTCAGTGGGTAAAGTGTTCCCTGCTCAAGCCTGAGTACCCAGTTCACTCTTCAGACCCACCTAAAAATGCCTGAAGCTGTGGAGGGGCTTCTGTAATCTCAGCACACTGATGGTGTGATAGGAGATGGAGATTGAAGAATTTTCCTGGAGTTCATGGTGAGTACACCAAAGAGCAATGACAGCAGAGCAAGATCAATAATACTAAATCTGTAATAAATCTATAGTGCACATCACATATGAAGGAAAATACACACATGCATAAATGAATTGGAATGGCAACTTCCACACCTGTTCCATGGCATGTATACTGGGACACACACACACACACACACACACACACACACACATTCACACAAGATAATAAAAATAAAACTACTAAAAAAATAAGTTGAAAGGCTGGAGAGATGGTTCAGTGATTAAGGCACTTGCTGGAACCTCTGGTGTGCCCATTCTCTCTCTCTCTCTCTCTCTCTCTCTCTCTCTCTCTCTCTCTCCTTATTGATAAATAAAAATATTTAAAAGGAGTTGTAAAGCTTTTCTTGTTTTATAATTTATATAATACCCTATAGATGATAGAGTTTATTTGTTTCTTAAGGATTTGGTAGGTCCTCTTAAATACTATGAGTCTGAAATTGGGGGCTTATTCACGTACTCTATTTCTTCTCGTCTTGTATTTTTCAGAAGTGAATCCAGTCTCTCAAGGGGCCATGAGATGAATATGATTGTTCATGATGTGACAGCCCTCTGTAGCTCAGGAGTTTGGATGTTACCTTGCCAGATGTCTGTCCGTTCAGTCAGTGGGGCAGTATGGGATCTTCTCTCATGTTTGTGGATTTTCTTCTCTCTTGCTGATTTCTTACTACCTGACCTTATTATTTCTTTTTTGAGTTTGCTTTGCCAGGCTTCTTCCAGCCTCTTGGATAGAACACTAAGCACATATGCTTTCAACCGTCTTTGTTTCCTTATTTTACATATATGTGCGTGTGTTTCTAGGTAGGGTCTCGCTCTAGCCCAGGCTGATCTGGAACTCACTCTGTAGTCTCAGGCTGGCCTAGAACCAACAGCGATCCTTCTACCTCTGCCTTCCCAGTGCTGGGTTTAAAAGCATGAGCCACCACACCCAGCTTGATTATATATATTTTGTTTCTTTGTTTTGTTTTGTTTTGTTTTGTTGATGGAAGGTCTCACTCTAGCCCAGGCTGACCTGGAATTCACTATGTAGTCTCAGGGTGGCCTCAAACTCAGAGCAATCCTCCTACCTCTGCCTCCTGAGTGCTGGGATTAAAGGTGTGCACCACCATGCCCAGCTTAATTATAGTTTTTTAACCAAACTATTTCTTATTGTACCTGTGTTCCATTAATTTGTTACATTTTGTGTTTTTACTACTATTCAGCTTGACCTATTGAATATAATTTTTTCTCAATAACCTAAGAGTTTGATTATATTATTCAAATGAGTACATTATGCAAATTCAAGGTACTTGAGATCTTGAGATATCTCCAGTTTCCCTTTTTTTTGAATTTTCCAAAGCAACTTTATTGACTTAAAATTTTCATGTACTACAGGCTGGGAAGATGCCCAGTGGTTAGAGGTACCAACAGGTAAAGCTTGCAGGGTCTGAGTTCAATTCCACTACACTCATGTAAAGCTGTATGCAAAAAGTGCCACATGTTTCTGGTGTTCATTTACAGTGGCAAGAGACACTTGTATGCCCACACATACACCTATACAGATACAAATTAATAAAACTTTAAAAATTCACATGTCTTATTTCTTTTATTTTAAATATCTTTATTATCCATAATTCGATACATTGTTTGAGCAAATCTTCTGATGGTACCCCCATTTCCCTCCTCCCTCTCCCCAATCCATTGGGGACCCTCCTAGGTGGGCAAACTGGAACAGTCCATAGGGTAGGGGGTTATGAATTACTCTAGAGGTAGCCAGTTTCCCCCTCCCCCTGCACTAGTGTGTTGCTGCTTAGGGAGGCAATGTCTGTGGATATTCTCCCCCACCATTCTTTTTCCAATAAAATGTGAGATGGTCTATGTCAATATCAACAAATTTCAATTAGCTAAGATTCAAAGAAAGACGGAACATCAGTTGAGTAAAGCAAATAGGTGTGCTGAGTCAGGAAGCACAGTAAAGAAGTTATCCAACTGTCCAAGACAAGCCAAGGGTAAGTTACCAGCCTGCAGTATTGGCCAGAATGTTCTATATCAGAAATGAAAACACCTGAGAGAATACCAGACAACATGGAAGCTGGGTGCCATTATTCTCACCCAGCCCAATAAACAGGAGCCTAAGAAGCTCTGGGTTGACTCTTGCCCATAGATTAGGCATAGCACATGGATCTCAGACATACATGCACACTTGGATAAATAGGGTATAGCATGAGCTTTCCTTAAATCTAAACAAACTCCCCACTTAATGCATTTAACCTCCATAGACTGAACATTAGTCAGGCCAGAGATCAAGGCTTTGTCTCCAGCAGGCACCCATCCCAACCTCCAGGTACAGTGTTCTGTGGAAGGTGCATGACCTTCACATACACAATGTGAATACCAATGGTCAAAACTGAGTATTGGTGTTTTCTGGTCCAAAAACAAATGTCTGAATACTTATCAAGTGGAGTGTTTTATATATGTGTGCCTTGAATTATTTTATGTTTTTTTTTATTTTGCACGTGTATGTGGTATTATGTGTGTATACCTGTTCGTGTGTATACAGAGAGTGCACATTCACACATTTATGTGTATGTGTGGAGGCCACAGCTCAACATCAGGCATCTTGGTCTATCATTCTTCATCTTATTTTGATGAGGAAGGGTCTCTTGCTGATTGTAAGCTCATTGATGTGGGCCCTGGGGATTTGCTATCTCTCCTCCTCACCTCTGGGATTAGAGCTGCTTGTCACTGTGGCAGTTATTTTTCTTATTACTTTTTTTTCCTCTCATGACATGGGTGCTCTATACTCAAACTCAGATCCTCATGCTTACAAGTACTTTACTCACTAAGCCATTTCATCCCCTCCCCTCCTCCTGCCGCCACTATGGAAGCTCATATTAATCATAGTTCTGGAGCCCAGGGAGAGACTCCCTGACTTAGAGCGATTCCACAATCAATTGTCTCTTGTGAAGTCATCTCATTATACAGCTTATTGTTGTTGTTGTTTTTTTTTTACAATGCACCTTTATCCTTCTAATGTAGAGTTCAACATATTCTCACATGGTTTTCTGTCCATGCTCAATGCTCAAAGAAGCTGGCTAGGATCAGCCCCCCCAAATTCCAGAGAACATATGTCAAGCTCTGTGGCAGGTTCTTTTTAACCTCCTTAGTTAGGTGAAGAGGAAAGATGTACTCTTCCTCTTATCATGAAAAGAAAAGAGAAACACCAGAGCACACTAGAATATGTCTCTTTGATTAAAAAAAAAAAAACTCTTTAAAGCTATTTGTTGTAGTTTCCTAGTTTCCCCTTAAAGTGCTGAGCCAGGATTTGCAAAATGAATTTCACCATCTCTTAGCACAGACCGTAGAGAAAGTCTCAAAGTCCAAAACAACAGCAAGAAAACAATCACAACTAATACACTATTAGATTAGTAACCAGACTTGTAAGATCCAAGAGAATTGGATAGCTTCTTAAATATATAACTAGCCTTATATTTATGCAGAATTTAGAGAGAGTGTTGGGAAGAAATTTCCATGACATTTCTATATGCTGGTCACCTTGGAAGCTAGAGATGTTTTCTCCCTTTGGGTCATAGAGCAGTTTCCTGACCAGTGTAGCTAATGGTTGCTGGGAGATGCAGAGGGCAGATATCAGGTTCATCAATGCTATAACCACTGGTAAGTTTCCATTCTGCAGTAAATAACCATCCACCCATGATCATATAACCACCTCTAATTTAGCTCAGTGGGCTCAAAAAAGGCAAAAAAGTAAGATGGGGATTAACAGAGCAGAAGAAGGAGAGGGAAGTAAGACAGGGTGGGAGAATAATATCAAAATATATTCATGTATGAAAATGTCAAAATGTGAAAAAATAAAGGTATTTTAATTGATTATCTCCATCTCTGGAGATATTCATGATAGTAATATCTCCCTTCTCTTTCCAGGGAAATATTGCTTATAATGCAGGCTAAAAATAAACACCGTTGGAAATTTGGAAATAGTGTGAGAAGGTTGCCTTCAGTTCCTGTAACATCAGGATGTCCTAAGCTCAGGGTTCTTTGGCCATGAAGCAGATCTGCTCTGTGCTTAGCATCTACCTGGATCCTTTCATTATTGAGGTTGATGGGACTTGGGGAAGAGAGGAACCAGTGAAATAAAACTAATGGAAGTCGTGCTACCTCTGCATCATGAGTAATGAACTGACTAGCATTTTAACTCACTGTCTCCTTACTAGCTAATTTTATGGAAGCATAACAAAGATGCTTAACATTTATTTCAGGTGTTCAAGAACCACTTGGCCAACTGATGGGGGAGAAAAGGAGCTGTGATGTATATAGCTCACCTTCCATGTTCTCCTTCTCACAGGTTGGAATACAAGAATTCTGTTGAAGCAAGAGCTTCCATGTTAGATTAGGAGATAAAGTTACAAATAGGAGCCATGCTTTCCAAACCAAAAAGAAAGAAGGATCAAGACAGAAGCTCAAGGATCCAGACTTGGCATCATGAAGTGTCATTTAGTAGGTTTAGACTGATGTTTTTGTATTTGGTGAAAAGAAAAATAAAACAAACTGCCATTTTGTTTAGAGGCATTATTCTTGAAGTTTCTGTCATAGATAAATCTATATTTTTTTTCAGTTTTTCGAGGTAGAGTCTCCCTCTAGCCCAGGCTGACCTGGAATTGTGGTCTCAGGCTAACCTCAAACTCATGGCAATCTTCCTACCTCTGCCTCCCATGTGCTGTGATTAAAGGCGCAAGCTACCATGCCCAGCAAATCTAATATACAAGGACTGCAAAAGAATGATATACAGGATGGATTTGCCTATGTGAGAATTTCTCTTTCCTCATCAGAATTTAGAGGGCAATGCAATGTCATATAGCAACACTTTAAAAAAAATCCCACCCTGTAGTCAATTTCTGCAGAATTTCACTTCTATGACATCTTCCTTTATAGACTTCTCTATACAGAGAGTTAAATCTTGTTAGTGGTTGTTATCAACCAATGCTCTCTCATGCTAAATGCAATTAAGATATGAAGTCATGTTGATTTTTTAAATGAGAATAATATTTAGGGCTGGCTATTCCGGGAATTCTTAGCAGAATTTAAGACACTATTGAACCATGATGAAATCAATTAGTAAATCATGAACATTTGATTGAAGGTAGATTAAATGAAAAGGGATAAACATGGATGCTATGAAGTCCCTGGAGCGATGGCATCAGTGTTCCATCTTGGCAGCACTGGGGTGAGGTCACGGGTGTTGTCATTTGTGCCCTCCTGTGCTCAACAAATATTTGTTGAATATTTCTTTTCCAGGCACTGTTCTAGACAGGGATGATCACTAGGACAGTCAAGGTTACTGTTCTCATCGATTTCACATTCTATTGGGAACATGGATAGTAAACACATACAGCAAAGAAAATAAACTCGGCCGTGATCATGGCCAAGAAGAAATAAAGTTTGAAGGAGGGATACTGTAAGAGATGCTTGAGGGAAGCTGGTTAAAAGTTGATACAGAAGGAAAATCTGTTGAACAAGATAAATGTTGGAGCTGAGAACTGAATGATGGGAAGGTTCCAAATGCACAGATCTTGGGAAAGAGGGTTTATGGTAGAGGGAACACCTGCATGAAATCTCTGAAGTATGACTGAGATGATTTTCAGAAATGGGTAGATGGTTTAGTAGTTAAAGGCCTGGGTTTGCTGGCTTGGGTTCTATTCCCAAGCCAACCACATAAGCAGATGAGAGAGGATGATGCAAGTGTCTAGCGTTCTTTGTAGCAACAAGAGGCCTTGGCACGCACGCACGCATGCACACACACACACACACACACACACACACACACACGTGAAAATAAATAAAAAGTTTTTTTAATGTACTTATAACTAGTGGTGCATGCCTTTAATCCCAGCATTTAGGAGGCAGAGGTAGGAGGATTATAGTGAGTCTGAGGCCAGCCTGAGACTACAAAGTGAATTCCAGGCCTAGGGTAGGTCTTGCTGTAAACCTAGACACCGAAAAAAAAAAAAAAAACTAGAAACCAATTAAAAAATCCACTAGAAATGGAAAAAAAAAGAAAGAAAAAGAAAGGAAAGTCAAGCCGGGCGTGGTGGTGCACGTCTTTAATCCCAGCACTCGGGGAGGCAGAGGTAGGAGGATTGCTGTCAGTTCAAGGCCACCTTGAGACTACATAGTGAATTCCAGGTCAGCTTGGACTAGAACGAGACCCTACCTCGAAAAACCAAAAAAGAAAAAAGAAAAGAAAGGAAGGACATAAGGTACTTAGACTAGTGTGGCTGAAGTAGGGAAAGAGATATGAGCTGAGGTTCGACAGACAGAAACCCCACTTCATGTGACTGCTTGACTGTAACAGTGATAAGCTAAAGGCAGTTCAGACAGACTCTCAAAAGATGATTATTTTCCAAGGATTTTGTGAGCTTGTTACTAAATGCAGCTATGACTAAAAGCTAAATTATGTAAATTTACAATTGAATAAACGATGTTAAAATATAATAAGCATTCAGAACCCATTGCTTCCTAATGACTTCACCACATTGCATTACTGGTTATGCTCTGACAGTGTTTGTGCTCATTGATTTTTGTGTGGTAGAAATCCTACCTGGTGTGCTAGGAAACATTTTCTCTCAACTGTGTGCTCAGTGATATCACGTGGGGAGCTTGACATCAGGCTTACTGTGAATATTTATACCATGGACATTGGCAAACATTAGACCTCAGAGCTGTCCATTTGTCTGGGTGGAGAGGGGTGGGCAGCTGGTTAAACATTTACTCACACCCTGCTGACTATGGCTGTGCCAGCAAACCCACAAGTAGAATGGACATAGGACGAGCCAGAGGCCTCAGAGGCCAGGAGGACAATATCACTTGGGAACTAGAGACACGTAGGAGCAGGGCAGAGTGAGCTACCAGCTAACAGGCCAGGGTCTTATTAAATCAAAGAAGAGAAAGCCAGGGTTGGTTGGAAGAAAAATCCTGGGTCAAAGCTAGGGAAAGCTATTACAATGGCCTTTAGGAATCAGGGTTGGGGCTTGTTGGAGTTTGGAGAATCGTCTCTTGGAGACCATGTGTTAAACACCATTCCTCAGCCCATGGTGGTATTAGAAAATGGTGAGTCTTTTATAACAGAGAGCCTTGTAGAAACAGCTAAGTCAATGGGGGTATCTCTCCCCTTGGAGGGGCTTCTGGGAGCCTGACCCCTCTTCTTTCTCTCTTTTCTGCCCTCATGATGCCATGAGGCAAGCTGCCTCATCTCCCATTTGCTAATGCCACAGTGTATTTTTGAGCATCAGGCTCAGAAGTAGTAGAGCCATGGAGGGAAATCTTTAAAACTCTGAGCCATAATAAAGTCTTTCTCCTTTAAAGTTCATTATCTTGAGTATTTTGTCACAAGATGGAAAGGTGACTAATATATATTCAATTAGCCAGTCGAAGGACCACCTCTCCCACGAAGCTTTTTCTGATGCCCTTTTCCTATTCAGACTCCTCCTTGGCCCAAATGGTACCTGACACATGTCACTATCAACTCCCTTGCCTTCTTTCTCCCTCCTCTGTCTCCACTGCTAGAACAGACATTCTAGGGCCATATAACAAATCTTAGAACCTGATACATAAAAAGAGCTCAAATCTCACTTTAATCAGAAATGTAGAAAGATATGAAAAGAGAAACATTGCTCCAAAAGCCATGGGGATAAATGCAATCTTCAGGAAAAAGTAAATAAAGGAATTGCAGTTCATTCACGTAATAGATGGAGACCAAAAAACTTTTCAGTTATAAGTGCCTCTTGAATACACAGTTAAGCTACTTACTCACAAAGGATGCAAAGCCTTGTATTCCTTGTTGCATAACTATGACAGGAAATAGACACACAAAAATAAACAAGGAACCCTAAGAGGAACAATTTTGCCTAGATTGCGAGATTAGGACTGGGGTTTTATTTTGTTGTGTTTCTCCTTTTCTATTTAGATATATAAAATGAAGGAAATTTGCAATTTAAAGAAGCCGCTTGCCTAGAAAAATCTCCCAAAGCCATATGAAATGGCTAGTCAGCCAGAAATGAGACATCCCTCAGCTTATTTCTATTTTATTCTTTCTCAGGAGAGAAAGGTATCGTTATTTAGATAGTTTCACGGTATTAGGAACATTGCAGAGGTTATGTTATTATTTCTATAGTTCAAATAAGTTTTTAGTGTTCCCATGATGGGGATGGAGATGGAGATATTATGGAGACAAGAGATGGGGCATTACATAAGGGCTGAGATCAAGCCCGAATTATCTTTCTCCTCTGGCTCTCAAGGGAAAACAGTTAGTGGAAAGATAAAGAGTAAACACCTGTGTCCACACAGAGACCCCCTCAAGCTTTGACCTTTTGGAAGTTGAATCTTCGGAGCTACATCCCTCATTCATCTAGTAAAACTTCTAGAAGAGCAAATAGCAAGGCACACATCCCATCAGACCATGGGGTGGTCAATCTCTTCCTAAGGCACAAAACTTGATCTTGGGTGTGGATTCTTTCTCTAATTTCTCTCTGTCTTCATCATGAGAGGGAAGAGCTGGCTGAATTCTAGGGTTAAGAAGATCCTCTGGGGAAGTAGAGGTAAGAGAGATTCATCCATCTAATCTAACAATATTTCAGCAACTCTTAATATGAGATAGGCATTGTTGTAGGTTTCAGGAATAGAACTACCTCTCTAAGTTTATGTTGTTGTAAGAAATGGATATGAGTTGAATAACAGAAATTAACTCATGTTAATCATCCTGATAGTTACATGATACTTCAATTATTTTTTTAGAAATTATCTACAAGAAAGAAGTAGGGAAGAACCCAGAAGTTTGGGGGAAATTCCAGGAAGAGGGAGCAGCAGGATGGTGAGAGATACAACTGTGGAAAAGGATTTTAATCTATCCTAAAAGAGTTGAAAAACCACTCGTATGTATGTAATCATAGGTTGATTCTAGGAAATCTGCATTTGGCACGACCACTGTGGCTGTTGGGTGCTGGGAGGAAAGGGAACAAGAGAGGTGGAGTCGGTGCGATTCTCCAGGTCGGGGTGAGACCTTGGGGAGGTGAACATGTGAATACGTTTGAGAAAAAGAAACAACAGATTGAGAAAAGGAATCCATGTAGAGAGAGTGGGTGAGTCTGAGAAACGAGTCAAAAATCTCTTCCTTGGTTGGTAAATAGATGGAAAAAATGCCATTCTCAGAGAGAATATTCCCTGTTCTGGAAGGACCCGAGAGATCTACTAAATTGCTCTCTCCAGACCAGACATTAGAAAGACTTCCATGGAACATGGCAGGGGGGGGGCGCTCATGGTAGGGGGTTAATTAGGATAGTAAATTAAAGAAGGAAAACCTTTAGCCATTTTCCTAGGGAGTTTTCCCAAACTATGTGTTATGTTCCTTTATGTACCATAGTTCTAAAAATGATTTTTTCTATTTTTATTTTACATTGATCAATGGGATATTTGTCACATACCTTCCCTGTATGATTGTATGATGTGGATGGCTGTTCTCATGCAGTTAGTGAGGAAATAAACTCTGAGAACTAATTGAGTGATTTGTACAGACTCACACAGACTGTCTCTGTCTGGAGTCAAAGCTCTTTTGACTTCAGCCATTAATTAGTTCATTTGGTTATTCATTCATTATGTGCTTTCTACCGACTCATAAGCACCAAAAATAGTCTCATCATGGAGTTAGTGTTAGGACTTTGCACTGAAGGACCCTGGAAATGGTTTTACCTGCTCACAGGTGATGATCAATTTTGATATAATCTGCTTAAGTCAGACATGTAAGGTGCAATCAGGTCCACAGCTTCTGCTTCCCACTTCTCCATACTCTCAGCCCCACTTCTCAAACTCAGAGGCCACAGGTGTCTTTGAGATCCAGATACACTTAGCGGCTATGATTATGTCATTTGCATGCCATGGATAGGTAAATGATTGCTGGACGCTTAAGTGTACGGACACTTAGGTGTAAGGACGGATGGTTACTGAATCCTAAAGTCTTGAAAAGTCTTCTGATTTACAGGATCCACTTCTCTTTAATCCCTGGCCAGAATTTTCTCGCCAAGAATAGTTGATAATAAAGCCTAAGCAAATACAGATACATTCTTTTTCTTTTCTTTGTTGATGAAAATTTTGTGACATCGACTTACCAGACTCCTGAGTCTGAATGCAGCAGATCAAAAGTAGTTCTGCCAGTAATTAGTATATTTATCTGTAATATTCCTTAAGTATCAAAACTATCAGCAATAGCATATGTCTGCAGTTACACAAGTTGGAAATTCAGAGCAAGGATCCACTGATAAGAGAGAAAATGTGGCGTCGTCTTTTTTGAGACTGAGTTACCTCCGTCTATTTTCCAGTTCCATTCATTTTTCTCCAAATTTATGGTTCCATTTTTATGACAGCTGAATAAAATTCTATTGTACATATGTATTATTTTATTTTATTTTAATTTCAAGATGATTTGGAACACTTCACAAATTTGTGTTTCATCCTTGCTCAGGGGCCATACTAATCTTCTCTGTACCACTCCAGTTTTAGTATATGTACTGCTGAAGTGAGCACCATATGTATTTTTTAATAGAAAATGATTTTTTGGTATCCATTCATCAGGACATCTAGCCTGATTTCCAGGCTATTGTGAATAGAGCAGCAGTGAGTGTGGATGGGCAAATATCTCTGTAGTGGGCTGTAGAATTCTTTGGGCATAATCCAGGAGTGGTAAACTGGGTCATATGGTAGTCCTATTTTTAGCTTTTTGAGGAATCATCACACTGATTTCCATGTGCACCCGTTTACACTCCCACCAACAGTGAATAAGGGGTGCCTTTTCCCCACATCCTCAACCAGTATTTGTTATAATTTGTTTCTTGATATTGCCATTCCGCAAGGGAGAGATGGTATTTCAAAGTAGTTTGAATTTGCATTTTTCTGATGGCTAAGGACATTGAACACTGTTTAAAACCACTTGTGTGTCTTCCTCTGAGAACTTTTTTAGTTGGTCATTTTCTTGATGCTTAGTTTTTTGAGTGTATTATGTATTTTAGATGTAAATCCTGTCAGATGTATACCTGGAAAATTTTTTCTCCCTTGCAGCAGATTGCCTCCTCACTCAGTTGGTAGCTTATGTGGATATACAGAAGCTATTTAATCTTGTGAGATCACATGTGTCATTTCTTTGACTTATTTCTGGGCAACAGTGGTGTCTGCAAATACCATGCAGTCAGAAAAGGGTTAATGGAGGATTCTTAAGGGGAGGAGATATTAGAACATAAATGATATAAAAATTTAGTGGAGTAGGCTACTGGAGTTAGAAAGGGTTTGGCAGAGATGAGGGAGAAGAGGGAGGGGAAGAACTAATCAAAACTTAGGAGATGTGAAGAATCCATAAGAAATCTGCTATTTTGCAAACATAATAAAACTAGAATCAATTATAATAGAATGAATGGAGGCACTCCATATAGATAGATAATGCTGCTTCCAGTTGTTAGTCATGAGCTATCAAAACAAGATCAGTTGCCACGCATGGAATACCTCCCAGTCAGCTGTTTTTCAGGGAAGCCCCAAAAGTCCCCCCAAAATAATACAGGCTAATGCCATTGCTCTTGGCTCCTCACCAGAACTGAGTAGCAAGACTGTATTTCTCTAGACACCACAGTCTGGTTCAAGCTGGAACTGAGCTGGAATCTTCCTCCTTGCTGACTAGCTTTCACAGTGCAGGAAAGTGCTATACAGGCTGCTGGTGGAGAAAAGCCATCACCCAGTGAGAAAATATCACCCAGTGGTAAAAGCTGTTTTTCATAATATTGATCTACCAAGCAATGTCTGCCCTCTAGTGTAATAGTGGTATAACTGTCAGGGGGTAACCAACAGCTCTCTGGTTGGATTTGAGAACCATGATCTGATTCCCTCCATGAGACGGAATTTATGACAGGTCAAAAGCTGGTGGCTGGGGAGACCATAAGCCCTAGGAGACAACCTACTATTTTTCTTTTGTTTTCGCTAAAGAGATTTATTGCAAAACTGCCTTCTAAATAATTATCTTTATACCCACAAATTAGTTCTGCTTTTATTCCTGGTCAGAAAAGCTTCTCCCTGGTCCCATGTGTGGGAGACAGCTAATGCAGAGACTCATAACTGATCAAAGTGCTAAAAAGAAGTGACTGATGAGCACTTGGCCTTATATGAGCTATACATACATAGGCATTATATATATCCCATCCATGGTTCACTCTGCTGTCTGGACATGATGAGGCCTTGAGACCATCATACTCATGAACTCATGTCAACTGTAGTTACCTACCTATTGCAGTCAGCCACACACCGCTGAGATGGACCTCCAAACAAGGTACAGTTTATGGGAGGAAAGGATTCATTGAAGTTATAGATCCAGGGGAAGTTCCAGAATAGGGAAAGAGGTGGCCCCCTTTCACAGGTCCAAACAGAGAGAGGACTCCATCACCAGCAACTCCAAAAGCAAGCAAGTACACTCAGTCATGAAAACAGCAGGAACTCCAGGCTTGAGCTCAGACTTCTCTTTGCATATGTACAGCTGGAATTCCAGACCCACTCCAGAAACACCTTAGGGCTGGACCCTAGGATTCAACCCAGGTGACACACCCTCCAGCCAGACATCTGGAGAAAAATTTAAATAAACCCTTAAATCAATTGAGGGACATCCATTCAAACTACCACACGGCCCAAGACCTGCTCAAGATGAAGCCAGTCAACATTCTGTTTTGGACTGGGGAGAACCTTATGAAGTCATTCCCCTCCCTGAGGAGCTAATGACAGTTAACTATTGATGGGGAAGGGGGGACATTCTCTTCTGTGGTGAAGTCACCAGTAAACAGGGGAAATAAAGGGGTACAATGGGACTAGGAAGATAAAGGAGGGTAAAGTGGGGTGTGTATAACCAAAATGCAATATACATATGGAATTGTTTAAAAATATAAACATTGTTAGAAAATATGCTTCTATTTCTATCATTTTAA
Source organism: Zapus hudsonius (assembly GCA_004024765.1). Classification (NCBI taxonomy): domain Eukaryota; kingdom Metazoa; phylum Chordata; class Mammalia; order Rodentia; family Dipodidae; genus Zapus; species Zapus hudsonius. The sequence goes on from PVHP010010366.1 coordinate 37,675, forward strand.
TGAAAAAAAATGAATCATTCTTTGATCCTTTAAATATAATGAAAGTAAAAATTAGGATACAACCAGAGAGAAAAGCACCAAAATATAGAAAAGTTAATGGAAAATTTTATTAGGCAATTTATTAATTGAAATGTTAAATTATTCTATTCTAAAGACATACTAATTTCTCTGGTTCTGTATTCATTTTCCTAAACAGAGATCCAAAATTTATAAGCTTTGGATTAAATTCAAAAAAAATTGGACTCCGAATTTGAATTTAACTCCCACCCCTAATTCCTATATGAATGAGACACCCAAATCAGACTCTCTGAGAAAAGATGATGGAAACAGCCAGTGGCAACAAGTGGGTAAGTGTTGGCCCCTCAGAGGCCAAGAACTAGGAGGGGCCACAGCAGGTGCTTCTGACGGGCTCTAGGGTAGACAGAGATGGTCAGGGAAGGAGGATGATGGATTCCCAAGGGGAAAGAGCAGCAAGGATCCCTGAGGTAGAGAGCAGAGACTGAGCCTCAGGCACACCGCGGACGTCTTCACTAAGCTCTAGGATTCATGGTTTCCTGCTAAAGCAAAGCTTTGATAGCTTGAGAGCTTGTCTTTGTTTCTTGCTTCCTGGATTTTCATGCCTAGCTTCCCCCAGAAAGTTGGCTACCCTTTCTCGACAGCTTTCAGCCCACGAGTGATGTTCTGTGGTTTTGTCTTTGGCTTGATATTCATGGTTGGCTTTTGCTGATCCTCCTGCCAAAAGGAACATGATGAGAACTCCCTGAAAATAGGAACTGAGTTTAAGTTTTTACATCTTGGAGCATGTTGGGCCAAGTAAATAATATTTATGCAATATTACTTATTAGACTCTTACCATGTGATTGATACCCCAAAACACTACTAAATGAAATCTATATAATCTCGGTCCTCCTGGGGTTTGCATTCTAAGGTCTATTGAGAACATGAATGGATGGCGGTGCCAGCTGACCCATGTCATGAAGGAAAGGGATGTGAATGGGCAGAGCCTGCTTTTCCCATTCCACTGCTCCAACTTACCTCCCATGCCTATGATCAACTGTCACCTGTTCACTGCTCAGACCATGTGTCTGTCATGCCAGACTTCTCATGGCCCAGCCCATCCTGGACAAGTCAACACTCACCAGGAGCATGTGGCCCAAGCTCCTCCCACTCTGCCTTTTCCCACACACTTGTGAAGATATGAATGAAGGATTCTGAAGAGGTAACAACTCCCATAGCACGGTGCCATCCATGCAAGCCACATTAAATATTTATTAAGTGTCTGAAGAGAAAGAGCCCTTTGTTTTCTTAGAGCCTAGAAAGATATTCGCATAAAAATCTTCCTGGTGATACAAGGGAACCCATACCAAGTAGCAGATTAGATTAACATGAAAGGAAGAGGAGGGTGGTTTTTCTGAGCCTGTTAAATTCGTTTGAAGTGTTCTGCATGCCACCTCCTGTATCCTAGGTACATATACCCTTTCCTGTTTAAACAATGACAATTCTATGAATCTGTGCATTCGTTGCTTGTTGAACACTTACCTGTTCCAGACACTGTGTTGAGTACTAGTTGTGCAAATGGAGACAACACAAATCCCCCGCTCTTACAGACCTTTTCAGGCACCGAATTCTTATCCTAAGGACAGTAGGAGGATATGAAAGGCTTTATTATAGGGACAATAGGATAGGGACTACTTGGAAACAGGAGTTTGCCTGGGATACAAAGCACCATGTCTTTGCAGTATGATGCCTTTTATTCATGTGACTGTCATTTCGGTCAGTCATCTTGGTGACAGTGAGAAGTTATTTGAGGACATAAAATTGGGAGCAGAACATCCAGTTGGGAGAATATTGAATAAGGTAATGATATTTGTGATATGTAAGAGGGAGATCATTTAGATTCCTCCAGTATCCACGGGAGGGGGGTGTATATCAAAATCCAGAAAAGTCTTAGGGAAAATCTATGCGTGTCCAGTGCAGACATAATGTTTAAAGATATGATTTTCATTCTTTTGGTTTTTTTGCATGTGGTACTGGGGATTGAACCTAAGACCTCATGCATGCTAGGTAAAAACTCTACCACTGAGCAACAACCTCAGCCAGGCATAAGTTTTACAAACTATCTTCAAACTTCAGTACATTGAATGCAAAGATAAAGAAACTATGGATACAAGGACTTTCTGCACATACATATGTTACATGTATAATGATAAGTGTGCATTATAAATACATATTATATAGTCAGAAATGTGTGTTGGAACATTATTTATATTTAATCGTTAAGACAGTGATTGTGGAGTTGGTATGGGAGATGAAACAATGAAGCATATAGGGTAACTTCTAGGACATGAGTTTGAATGTGTGGATAGACAAGGCCAAAGTCGGAAATCCAGAGCTTAAGCAGAGGGAAAGATGTGAGGCAATCTGAATGATGAACCCAATCTTAGACATTATACACCAGTAGACATTCCAGTGACTGTGTTTGTCACACAAAGAACAGGTCCAGGGAGAAATCTGGGTTATAAATAAGAGTTTGAGAGTTATCAGCAGAAGATGGAGAAGCAGAAACCTCCAAGCAGCATTTGCCATTGGGAGGCTTTACTCAGGGCTCAGAGATTAAAAACTAAGTTCTGAAAAAGTTTATTGAAGGGATAGAGCCCAGGTAAGCAAAGGAGAAGAGATCAAGTTGAGATGAGGGGTCAGCGGGGTCAAATACACTTTGTTACTCAAATACTTTCAAGTTTGAGGCATCTATCACATTGCAGTCATTGGAAAGAGTATCAGACTGCATTCTCCTGAGAATTAGGGTGAGCAGGAGATTAGATAGATGAATAGATAAGTAGATAGATATATAGAGGAGAGATGGGAGGATAGAAATGATGAATGCATAGACAGATTTTATATATGTCCACATACATACGTACACCTGCATGCATACGTACATACAGTATGTATGTGTGTGTGTAATTGCTTCATTCAGTCTCAAGTTCTACAGTCAACGAACAAGGATCCCAAGGAGTATTCAGCCCAAGTTGAAGTCTGAAGGAGGAGATGGCAGGTGCAATGGAGGAGCCTAGGCCTGGGGGAGACAATCAACAGCTTTTAAATTCGGCCAACTAGTCCACTCAGTGAGGGGGAGCCCTTGACTGGAACTGGGGATTCAGGGTGATAGGCACCGGATCCCGTACTCTTGGGATCCCAAGAAAAGATGCACTATGCAAGCGACTGCCAGAGAGGCTACTAAAAATAGAATCTAGGTAATTCATAATTGTGTATATTTGTTAACCTATACTGATCTCACTCTTTGATGGAGATTGTGTTTGTATTTTTCAGGATGCAGCGAGAGAGCTGGGGCCCATCTAACCCTACCAACCGACCTTAGGTAGATACCTGAGATCCTGGCAAGAGATGAGCTACCACAGTCATATCGTGGAGGATCCATAGGGAACCCCACAGAGAATGATGGGATGAACAAGGTACCCACAGCCACAGCCATTCAATCAACACAGGATAAGCCAGTGAGACAGAAACAAACGATTCTCAACACAAAAACCCCTAAACTCACAACATTAAAGCAGCCTTAATACTCACCCACCATGACTCAGGGAACTGAGCGGAAGAGGGGGCGGAAAGATTGTGAGAGCCGTGGTGGGGGAGACTATCCAGAGGCATGGCACCCCTCAGTAACAACATACTAGGGCCAGAGAACCGGGCTGAGTACTAGGCTATCCATGGTCCCCTACCACAAAGACTGATCCAGACGACCCACAGAGGAGGATATCCAGCTGATTGGGGATGGGGAGGAGGGCCATTGGGGAATTTGGGATAACAACTCATTGTTGGCCCACTAAATAATGTAACTCATTATGGACAATATAAAAATAATAAAAAAAGAAAGGGAATTCTTTACACATTCTGCAAAGCGGATGAGGTCCATCTACATTGAGAAAGTCTTCTGCTTTATTCAGTCTACTAAGTCAAATGTTAATACCACCCAGAACCCTCTTCAGAGACATACTACTAAAAACAGCCAAATGTCTGTGCACTCTGAACAAGTCAAATTAACCATCAAAATTGGGATCTTCTATGGCAGAGTGAGCCATCGATGAAGGAGTGGGAAATTAATGGGGCTAAACTGGTCATAAGGTCAAGGAATGTGTTGGCTTTCTTTTTGTCAGGGTGTAAAGGTGTTTTAGGGTTTCTGAGCTAATCAAATTTCTGGACTGAGTTAAGAGAAGACCAGAGTGGGATGGAGAGAATGAAAGCAGAATTTAGGATGAGGAGGAACCAGGCTACTTGAGGATGAAGTTGCAGAGTGAAGGATGGAAAGAGATGGTTGTGAGGTGGAGTTGTTCTGGGTAAAGACAAAGACAAGAAGTGGCCTCCAAAGGCATGGCTGAGCAGGGCGGGGGGCAGGGGCCGTTTGGGGACAGGGACATAAAGCCAAAATGCCGCTGGCTCTGGGCAGGATGATCAAATGGCCCCTTTTCTCCTGAGCTGAGTTTCTGACTATTCATCAAGGCTAGCATCAAAGGCCATCTCTGCAATGACTTAGTAGAGATAATAACTCACCCATCTTCTGCCTTTAACTATTATCATGGCGGGCTGGAGAGATGGTTTAGAGGTAAAGGCACTTGCCTTCAAAGCCTAACAACCTGGGTTCGATTCCCCAGTACCCACATAAGGCCAGAAGCACAAAGTGGTACATGCATATGGAGTTCATTTACAGTGGCTGGATGTCCTAGTGTGCCCCCCCCTCTTTCTTTCTCCATCTCTATAGCTCTCTGTGCTTGAAAATAAATATATTAAAAATGATCAGGGAACCCTCTGACCGCACAGGACAAATACAATTTCTTTATCATAAAAGATGAGTTCTTCACAGGTCTAAGTACTGGAAACCGTCTAACCACCTCACATGCTGTCAGTGAAACATTTCTCTGTCCTTGGTGACAACTGTGTGGTTCACTGAAATGACAGGGCCCCAGGTCTCACTTGGAGCACCTGGAATGCAGCTTCGGACTCTGGTTGCTAAAAGCATCTCAGATATCTTATCTCTATTATTGGCATCGTGGGGACCGGGACCCACACTACAGGATGTGCTACGGTTCAACTTCATTATGTGGGAAAGAATTAACAGAACCCAACTCTGATTTTGAAAAGTTCTCAGTGCAGTTCTAGAAGTGACCGGCAGGTGGAGAGCGACTCACACATTCTGCAAAGGAGGATGCGTTGTTTCTAGGTCGTCAAACACCAGGCCATTAAGGAGTATCCAGTTTCCCCAGCAAAGCTATTGGCAACAATAGAGTTTCATTCCGTTGCACATAAATCCTGACGCGTCAACGGACCACCTTTTGCCCTGGTCTCCGGGGCTAGTCATGCTGACTCCACGATGCCAACATCCCTTCTGGCAAACAGGAACCCTACATAATCCTGGCATTGTGCCGCACATCCAGCAAGCTGAGAATGATGCTATTTGTCCCTAAAGTTTTGTTGTTGTTGTTGTTGTTGTTGTTGTTGTTTTCAGAAAAAGAAAGGCAGTAGATATTTGTTCAAAGCAGGGAGTGTATGGCGAGCCTGTATTTTCTATGTCCTCAGAACTGGAAGGGTAAGCACCTTGCTCAGCTCCCACTTTTTGTGGGTGGAAGAGGCTGAGCCAGGATGAGAAATTTATCAGAGATCACAGAGCCAGAAAGTTCCAGAACTTCTCACAGTCTGACTGAAGGATGGCAAATGGTTTGCCTTTTCACTACACCTAACACCAGCAAGTGTTAAAGCATGAGTGCGTTTAGTTTGCCTGTGCCTGGCGGAATTTGAGGCAAACATCTGGTGGAGGGAGAGGGACTGCCTGGTTTGAGGTTGCGATTGGAGCATCCTTGCAACTGCTTTGACTTAGAATTCGTGTTTCCAGGTGCTCTGACAGATGCGGATGTTCATCATCTAAAAACAACTGAAGATTGTGATTGTACCCTGTGTGCTTGAATGGACTCTTTCCTCTCCACCCGCTACTCCATCTACTAAATCCAAGAGTCCTGAAGGCACTGGTTGTGGCTCTGGCCCATCTCTCCTATGTTCCGCAGGTATTTGATGGATCAAGTGCATGTCAGCTTGGGGTACTTGTAGAGCTAAACAATGTTTTCTAGCCTCTTAATTGAGTAGCATATACTCTGTGTTGCATAGTTCATGGTCCCAGTACCCATGATAAACCAGATGCACAGTGGCGCGTGCATCTGGAGTTCATTTGCTTTGGCTGGAGGCCCTGGTGCACCTAGTTCTCTCTCTCTCTCTCTCTCTCTCTCTCTCTCTCTCTCTCTCTCTCTCTCTCTCTCTCTCTCTCTCTCTCTCTCTCTCTCTCCCCTTGCAAAAAAAATAAATAAATAGAACACATATGGTGTTTCCCTTATGCTAGGCACTGCTCTCAGCATTTTACAAGCATTCATTCTTTGAATCTTGTCTTTATCACTGTCTTTTAAGGTCCCATGTCAAGGGATAACCACATATTAGAAATTATTCTCACCTCACCCACTACTTTTCCCAAAAAGGACTGAGGAAGCTGCTACTGTTCCTCATTTGTATGGTAAATACTAGGCCTGCTGACCAGGGATGGGAAGGAACAAGCCAATGCAGGTCTGCTTGGTTTTTCTGCTAATCTGCCCTGTCCTAGCTTCTGCCTCTTCCCTAACTCAGTACCAGGAAACTTTCCCTGTGGCTCTTTGGGCCAGCATTAGGGCTGGTAGCTGCCTTCTGATTTATAGGCCTCAGCATTCTCAGGCAGCACCACAAGGAGTCAGGCTGAGCCTGGACTTTTGGAAGGTGGTGATGGACACAGGACACGTGGCCACACAATGGGGACACACGACTGACCTCAGTCACTTCTGTAAACTGCCTCTGTTTTCTGGAGGCAGCCTGGAGGTTTTTTTTCAGAACTTCCAAGGCTCCAGATCCTGTGTTCCTCACCCAACCCGAAGCTCCCCTAGTCCAGTTGACTGACAGCACCCGAGGGTGAGCAAAAGCTGAGGCCTCTGAGCTTTCAAAAAGTCCTTCCTCCAGGAAAGGAGCCTCGATGTGGTGTGTTCTGCATTGTATAAAGAAAGGCACTAAACCATCCTCATTCCTAAAGGCTGAGTCTGCCCTGGATCCTGGGAGGTCAGATACAGAGGCAGAGAATGAAGTGACATCATGAGGCCACTCTGGGCAAAAGGCAGAAGGATCAACAAGGAATAAAGCATGTGGGTTGAGTGTGGGGCTGAAGGAGTGTGGGGTATGGGAGGAGAGGAGACCCAGAATGGAGGACAGGTTTGGGAACACGGGTGTGAGAAGGCGCAATCAAGTTGGGGGAAAACATCGGATTCCTTTTTCCTGTCTTATATGCAAACTGTCACTTCAGGTTAGCTGGAGCCCTGTCTGGCTCATTAGCATGAGCTGTAACTAACATGCTTAAACATTCTAATTATTTATCATGCCATCACCAAGGGGTCAAAACCCCAGGGCACACTTGCCCACACCAGGGGAACTGGGTACTTCAGGGGTTCAGACTCAATGCACCTCCTACTGGGGAGACCCCTACTGAATGTGCAGGACTGGATCTGCTCACAGGGTTGGTGTCAAGTACCAGGAATGTCCCTTCCCCAAAATTCCTCCCTAGGGAGGTGCACTTTTCATCTGAGGCCTGCTCTAAAGAAAGAAGCTGAAGCCAAAGGGGACCTGGACTTGTTGAATTCAAAGCAAGAGAATAGTGGCTTGGTAGGTGCCCCATCCCAAAGGATGCTGGGAGAATCTGAAGATAGCACAAGCCCCTATCTCCACCCTCCCCTCATCTCTGTGTTCCATGAAGTTTGGAGGAGGGGGCTCCCGATGGGCTGAAATCTGACCACTCACATCCAGAGTTCTATTCAGAAAACAGTTTCAAAATAAGTTAACCTTCGTGGGGTGTTTTTCCTCCTCCCCCTTCTAATTGTCCCCCCTTCCCCTCCCTCTCCCCATTCGAATCTGTTTTATGTCCCTCCGCGTTGTGCCAACTATTTTATCTTTATTCCTTCGCTTTCTCAGTGGCCATTCATTCCTTTTTGTGTGTGTGGCTTTCTGGGGCCGATGTGCGGCTCGTTACCACCCACTGCAAGTGCGCTCCTGCCGCTGAGGTGTTTCTATACAAACTCGAGCGTCCAGTTGTCATATTAATTATTACACTGAGTAATGACTGAAATGGTCAAAATAAGGGGAGACTCGAGAGCGCTTTTTCTTGCTGCTGAAAGATTCAGCAAAGAAGCCTTGCAACAAAGCACTAATTGGTCCCCAGAAACCCTCTGACAAGGCATGGAAGATAGGTTTCACAGAGCCTTGCGTTTGTGAAGGGGGAAAGCTCTGAATGGACCCCACGCTTCTTTTCTAAACTCTCTTGCTGAGCAAAAAATGGACCTCTGTTTGAATACTACCCTGATCCTTGAATACTATACCCAGCAGAGAAAAAAATGCACCATTTATTGTAAGTTTTTTTTTTCTTCTCCAGCTATTCAGGGGTTCGCTGTGGAGAATCAGCTGGTTTTGTTTACCGTGAAAGACCTTTACTTTATTTTCATTCTTGGAGGAGGTGCTGAAGGGGAGGGAAGGAGAGCCATGTGCCTAGACCGAGCAGAGCTGGCCTACTGTACCAACAAAATAGAGTGTAACAAATCCTACAAAAGTTTAGAATGGATTGATTCTTTGGAGAGCTATATAGATTAACGACTTTCTTTATGCTTATCCAAGGAAGGTATTTAATCATAATGTAAATGGGGCTTTAGAAAAATATAAAGACTTCGCGTTACTTCTCCTGATTGGGAGAACTTCAAAAGGACTTATCAGGGTGGCTGCAAATGACCCCCTCCCCCACCACCTTTTCTCCCTAACTAAAAAAGCCACAATAAAATATAGTTTGTGCTTTGGGTGAGGAGGAGGGAGTTCATTTTTCCTTTTTTTTTTTTCCTTTTTTTTAAGGCATATTGAAAAAGTGAATAGATTTGTTAGAAGTCTGGATTCCTGATTGCAGGTGCAAGCCAGACTCCTGTGCCCAAAATGTGAAGCCAAGTCAAATGTGTGGCCTGTGTTGCTCTGTCCCCTGAACAGCTCCTGCTCTGGACAGGGTAAGCAGTTTTCCCTGGGGTTAACCCGGGAGTTATGAATTTTCCATTTTGACATTATCTGTCACAGGCTTAGAGCAGCTTACAGCCCAGAACAGAGACCCTGTGTTTCGTCTGGCAGAAACCACACTGTCAATGACTGCCAGGTATACCCATTTGGGGTTCTTAGGATTGTGTTAAAAATTGTGTGCCCAAATTTGGAGTCTCGGGCCTGTATTTACCTTTGTCTATTCTCTGCCCCTTACCTATGACCCATTATAAATATGACTTTATTAAATGATGATTCCAAGGTTAGACACCTAATCTAACCTCGATCACCAGCCTTTTCTTCAAAGCAGATGCATAGGTGGAACTTCAAACAGCTGAGGCTTACCTCACTTCCACAGAATTCACACCAGCCTGAGCTTGAGGACAACAAGTGAACAAAAATGACACATGTCTGGCCTTCAAGTATGAGTGGAAATTTAGGTGAGGTTTCCAGGGTCTCAGATCTTCCTTGTAGCATTTCCAATCAGACTTTGGGGAAGCCATCTCCCCCCTACTACACCTTGGTACTAAATATAGATAAATGCTAAAGTATGATTTAGTTCAGGAGTATTGTGACATAGGAAAGTGGCCCAGGGGGGTTAATATGAAATCTCTTATTGTATTAATAGAGCATTCCATTTTCTAGGAATGTCTGCATTATGGATAATACTCAGCACAGGAGATCAGTGTCTTGTCTTAACCCATCATGGGACAGAAACTAATTGTGTGCTAAGGCAATTTCTGACATGTGCAGTGTCTTTTGCAAAACAAATTGACCAACATCATCTCATTCTCCTGCCACCTTTGACTGATAGGCATAGGGTGTACCTCTGCCCCATTCAGGAATGATATCCAGTTCTTATTTATTTTCTTCCTGTCCAGATCAATTGTACCTTGTTCAAGTGTCCTGGTCATGTAAAACCCTGGGGATTTACTCAAAGCCAGGCTTACAAGAAGACACTCCACAAAAGATGGCATGGAACACTGAGGCCCTGGTGCAGCCTTTATCATGGGAAGGTCACTGAGCATGTCTGTCTGTAATCTCTTTTCTAATGTTCATGTTAAAAAAGTGTTCTAATCTTTACCATTTTAATTAACTCACCAACATCACCATCATTCTTCAAAATTCAAAAGAATTTTTTCCTCTTACATGCTGGTACTGAATTTCCATTGGTGAGAACAGCTATCACGGGGAGGTTCCAGGAAGCCCAGAGTTGAACCTCCTGCTCTACTATAGATTGGACTGTGAGTATCTCCCAAAGGCTCTTGTGTTAAAAGCCTTGACCTCCAGGGGTACACTATGGTGAACTGGTAGAACTTTTGAGAGGTTAGGCCTAATAGGAGATTCTTAAGTTACTGGAAGTATGTCCCTGAAGGGTACTATGGGGTGCTCTTTTGTTTCCTGCCCAGAAGGTGAGTGGTTTTATTGTACCATTCACTTAAGCCATGATGTTCTACTTCCATAGAGGCTCTTAACAGTGGGGTCAATTGATCATGGACTGAAGCCTCCAATACTGTGAACCAAAATCAATACATTCCCATTCAGTAGTCCAAAGTCTCAGCATTCCTATAGCTGGGAACATGGTACAGGTGAGGAAACTGAGTCTCTCAGATGGTGAATCATATGTTCAAGATCACACAGCCTGGATGCCTGTCACCTCCACCTGTTTTATCTGGAGTTCCTGGGTCTACACACACATATATGGTCAGATCTATCAGGAATTGGGACAGGTGTGTGTTGTTCTAGATCAGTACCAAAGGCAGGACCTCAGTCCTTTGATTCAAACTGAAATCACATTTGTCTTCTCTTCCCAGAAGTTTGGAAGTGACCAAGTATTTAAAAAATTAGGAAATTAAGTTCAGAGAAATATTCCCTTTGACAACACACAATCCCCAAGAGTACCAGTGAAGACTCTCTGATAGAAATCCAGGCTACTCTGCTTTAGCGAAGAGAAAGTGGAGACAACAGTACTGGAGGTGGGGGGTATCCTGTGGGCTTAGTATAGGATGGTGAGGATCCC
>PVHP010010367.1:0-47840 GCA_004024765.1 Zapus hudsonius
AGAGAGAGAGAGAGAGAGAGAGAGAGAGAGAGAGAGAGAAGGAAATACCAGGAGGATGAGAAGGGAAAGGAAAGGAGGAGAAAAGAAAGGCATCTAAATTGGAAAGAAAGAAAATTATACCTATTTGAAAGTAATTATACCTATTTCAAAGTAATAAATGAATTCAGTAAAGTAGCAGGATACAAAGTCAACACAAAAAGTTACAATTTTATACAATAACCATGAACAATCTCAAAAAATTACAAAACCAAATTTATTAATTTTTTGTAAAAACCTGAAAATACTTATGAATTTAAAAAGTGAAAGATTTACATAATTAAAACTATAATACATGACCGAAAGCTAAGAAGATATGTGAAGGAGAATACACTGAATGCTCATGAGTGAAAAGATTTAATATTATTAGAAGATATACTTATGTATATATATATATGTATATGTTCATATACACAATGTTAAAAGGAAAATTTCTTCAAACAATAGTGTTGGGAAAAACTGGACATCTAAAGCAAAAAAAAAAAAAAAAAAAAAAAAAAAAAAAAAAAAAAAAAAGAAAGAAAGAAACAAACTCTTCTTCCACCAAACACTTAACTTGAAATGGAATAAGGACTAAAATGTAAGACTTGAAGTCAGGAAATTGACTTGAAGTCAATGAATTTTTAGGTATTTAGGCCACAAAAGCCAAATTAAACATATGGATCTATATCAAACTAAAAAGCTTTGGTACAGCAATTAAAACAATCAACAAACTGAAAACAGAATGAAAGAACCATATATATGATCAGGAGTTAACAGATAATACATATATAAGAAAGTCACACAACTGACTCAAAAATCAAATAACCCCATTAAAATGAGAAGATTTAAATAGATAATTTTTTTCAAAAACAATGAAATGGCCACCAGGTGTAGGAAGAAGTGCTCAACCTTATTTGTCATCGAAGAAATGCAAATCCAACCACAATGAGCTATCATTTCACACCCAATTAGGATATTATCTAAAGGATGAGCTCACAAGTGTTGGCAAGGGCAGAGAGAGCATGGGACTCTTGTACACCGCCACAAGGGAAACCAGCATGGGTATTAGGGAAAGCAGAATGGAAGTCCTCAATAAAAACAGAACTACCATTTCATTCAGCGGTGCAGCAATATCTCATCTGGGCATATACCCAAAGGAAATCAAATCAGTATTTCAAAGAGATTTCCACAGCCATGTTCACCGCGGCATTATTCATGATAGCCAAGTTATGGAAGGAACCCAGGTGTCATCATTGGGTGGCTAAAAAAATGTGTCATGTGTTTTGATACTATTCAGCTATAAACAAAGAAAATCCTGCCATTTTTGACAGAATGCATAAACCTGAAAGACAATATTCTAAATGGAATAAGTCAGACACAGGGAGAAAAATACTGAATGGTCTTGCTTGTGCGTAGAATACAAAAAAAAAAGTCTAACTGATACAGGCAAAAAAAAAAAACAGAATGGTTGTTCTAGGAGCCAGGAGGGGTAGGGTTAAATCAGGGTCTTACGAGGCAAAGGGTCTAAGCTTTCATTTATAAGATGAATATGTCCTGGAAAGTTAATGTACAGCATGTTGTCTAGAGTTAATAAGATTTGTTGTGTACATGCTTCAGATTTCCTAAGCTTTGACCGTAAGCATTTTCATCATTCATGCACACAAAAAATAGTAATTATGGCAAAGTGATTGGTGGATATGCTAATCAGCCTGATTGCAGTAGATGATATGTCTCTGTCATGTTAATCAAATCATCATCTTGTACATCATAACTGTATAGAATCTTATTTTTCAATTGTACCTCAATAAAGCTGGGGAACAGACATATTCCCAAGCAGCTCCTCAGAAAGGTGACGCAAGTCTGCACTCCCATCGGCAGTGTGTGACACAGCCAGTTCACTGTTAGTTTATCACTGCATTTTTAACAAAGCTTCCAGCTACTTCAAAACCTTGTGAGGGATATGACAGGAATACTTCCTAAATAAAAATCAGTTCATCTATCTCCCATTTTCAAATTTCTATTTATTCTTTACAACAAAGTTGTGTTCATCCCCTACAGCTGATATTACCACTACAAAAAGTTTTGATGACTAACAAATCTTGTATAATAATAGATCTTTTCCAAAATTCCTGTTTATGTTGTAATTTACTTTCCTAATAAAATTATTTTCCCTTTGGTGACATCATTTATATTTGATACCTCTAGAATGTTAAATAATATAATGTAATTTCCAAAACATGCTGGTAGTTAGGATTGGAATGTTTACATACCTTTTCTCTAAGGTTGAATTTTGAAGGCAAGCTCCAGATAATTATTCATATTACTGGGGCAGCATTGAAACGATTTCATAAGCATTCAGATTAGTGCAGATATAATAACTCTCAATGCAACTTGGGAAATTCTTGTCGACTTACGTTGAGGTTTCTCTAATTGAGCTGTGTATACAAGCTCATATGTGTGTGTGTGTGCGTGTGTGTGCGCGTGTGTGCGTGCATGTGTGTGTGTGTGTGTGTGTGTGTGATCACAAAACAACCTTGGATGTCAGTTCTTCCTCCTTGTATTCAGACAATCTATCTCATTCACTACTGTGTTCACCATGCTAGCTGAGCTGGAACCTTCTGGGGAGTCTGCTTACTTGTGGACACACTGGGATTACAGCCTACTGCAGTGTCTGGATGTTTGTGAGTTTTGGAAATCCAAATGTAGGTAGTCATGCTTGCACAGTGTCATGGTTTGATCCAGGTGTCCCCCACAAACAAATGAATGTGTTCTGGGTAATTGATCCTCAGCTGATGGCAGTTTGGATTTTACAACCTCAATGGAGCTGTGTTGTTGGGGGTGGGTTTATAAGCCAGCTTCCCTTTGCCAGTATTTGGCACACCTTCCTGCCACTGTTTCTAGTGCTGTGGCAGAGTTGATGGACAGAGGTGATGTCCACCCCTCTGCTCATGCCATCATTTTCCCTGCCAGGGTGGAGTCTCCCTTCAAGTCCATACACCAAATAAACCCATTCCTCCACAGTCACTTTTATTTGGGTTCTTTCTGCGCAGCAACTAGAAAGCTGGCCGCAACAGTTTTGGTACCAGAATGTGGGGTCATCTGTTGCTGCTAGAACCTTCGTCTTGTGGCTTTGGTCTTCTGGAAGTGATCTATAGGAGGAATGTGGAAGGATTTGAAATCTCAGCCTGAGAGACGCCTCACAGTTCTGTGAGTACAGCTTGATGAACCATTCTGGTCAGAATTAAAAGACCTGAATGCAATAAGAACTATGGACTGTGAGGTTTGGCTTACGAGGGTGAAAAAGGACTTGGTCAGGACTGTGCCAGAAGCCGTTTGTGTGAGAGGCTTGCTGCATTCTGCCTGCCTGTGTCCTGGAAACCTGTGCAGGGTTGCTTGACATAAAGATGGACTGGTGTGAGCAGATGGAGATGGCACAGAAAGAAAGAAAGATCTTTGGGTTGAAACTGCTGCCCGTTCACCTGCAATTGTTTGAGAGATGACAACCGTTGAGAATGGGCCAGCTGGTCTGCATTGGAACAACAGGAAGAATGCGGACTTTTGAAGTAAGGGGCCTGAATGCTTTGATCCCCCCTGGATTAACAAATTGGTAGCCCACCTGGTTCTATGGAATGGAGATTAGCTAGAAAGAGAGGGTCATTGGATTTGCAACACAGTTTTGTTTTTGAAAAATGGCCATCAGCAATGTGAAGCAGGTGTGCTAGGTTGCCTGCATGGAGCCCGATGAAGCCATGAGGATTAACTGTGGGTTGCAATGGAGACCCAAAGAATTCCAGGACTATGGATGGGTGCCAAGGCGAGCTGCCAGCACCGGGTGAAGTTTTCCCGGACTGTGTGTAGCCGAGCTGGAGGGGCGGAATTGAAGAGACTTGTTATTGGTTAGAATCATTGAACTTGAAGTTAGAGATTGATGGTGCCCTCCTTGTTTTAAATCTTGTATTGGTTCAATCTGTTTTTGTTGTGCCTCATGTTTTGTACTGTGAATGTTCTGTGCCATTACAGGTTTATTTTTGGTATTATGGCTCTGTTGAAAGCTGTGGGGACTTAAGAGTTGAGCTGAACACATTGTATTTACATCATGTATGATAATTAGTTTGTGGGGGCTAGGGGCAGACTGCCATGGTTTGATCCAGGTGTCCCCCACAAACGAATGAATGTGTTCTGGGTAAATGATCCTCAGCTGATGGCAGTTTGGATTTTACAACCTCAATGGAGCTGTGTTGTTGGGGGTGAGCTTACGGGGTTATAAACCAGCTTCCCCTTGCCAGTATTTGGCACACCTTCCTGCCGCTGTTTGCAGTGCTGTGGCAGAGGTGATGTCCACCCCTCTGCTCATACCATCGTTTTCCCTGCCAGGATGGAGTCTCCCCTCAAGTCCATAAGCCAAATAAACCCATTCCTCCACAAGCTGCTTTTGTTTGGATTCTTTCTGCGTAGCAACTAGAAAGCTGACTACAACACACAGCAAGTGCTTTATCCAGTGACATTTTAAGACAGAGGAGTGTATTCTATTGAATGGTCATAGACTCACAGACCAGAGTTGAAAGAAATCTCACAGATTTATCAATCAATCCTCTTGCTTTGCAAATAAAATCTATCAAAATTAGATGATATGACCTGTTAGTGATCTCACCATAACACATAGAAAGAATCTAGACTTCAACCAAGGGCTTCTGCTCTACAGATAAAGTCACCATGCATCAATTTTGACTTCTCAACATGCTCTGAAAATGAGTACCAAAAAAGGCAAGTCATAAATAACAGTTACTATATTTGTCTTTACGAACCTTTTCCACAGGCCAGGCTTTTTGCATACATTTTCTCACTTGATCCTCTAAATCTCCCTGTGGTAGCAGCTGAAGAAAATGAACTCAAAGCAGGTAGTAAGTGGTTGGCCCAGGTGATGGAGTTAACAAGTCACATGCACAGCAGTCTGGATCCAGACCAGACTACCCACGGTGTGGTCCACAGACGAATTGATTAACAATGGGGAATTAATTGCAAGCCCATTTCACACCTACTGATGGTTGTCTGACCTTTAAGAAGATCCTCAGTGATTCACACACATGTTACATTTTGAGAAGCCCTGAAAAAAAAAAAGCCAAATGTTTCATAACATTTTCACTAACTGCCTCAAACCTCTGGAAAAGTCAAGGCGATTGTTATTAAAAATAATTAAAAATAACATGATCAGTAATTAAATCTGGCCCCTGCTTTAAGAACCGTTTAAAGACCAGCATTCAAACCTAAGAAAACTTCCAATGACTAATATCTCAAAGCTGCAAGACAATGTCCAGGATTATCTGAGGCAGTATTTCCATCAATTCTAACGAAAAAAAAAAAAAAAAAAAAACTCAATCTACAAAGCCAGGAGCTTCTTTCCCATTATTATTAGTGGGAATCTCATAAATGGATGTAAACCAGAAAACCTTACGAATTTTTGGAAATGCCTCTTATTATTTATCTCAGTTTCCTCCCTCTTAATTAGAGGGAAAAAAAGGAGTATTTACGCTTGAAAAATAATTTAAAGAAGAGAATGTTATTTCTGAGAAAAATAATCACAAATATATA
Source organism: Zapus hudsonius (assembly GCA_004024765.1). Classification (NCBI taxonomy): domain Eukaryota; kingdom Metazoa; phylum Chordata; class Mammalia; order Rodentia; family Dipodidae; genus Zapus; species Zapus hudsonius. Next base: position 5,608 of record PVHP010010367.1, read on the forward strand.
TTGAGATGATGTTCTCACTAGGTAATAAAGACAAAAAACTTTAAACCTGACAGTAAAACAGATACAAAAGTGCCAACAACTGTCTGTAGAAATACACCCCAGTTATTTTCCTTGCCACAATTTCTCAAAAAAATGGCAGTTTTGAATCTATAAAAAACACATAGAACCTGTAAAGTAGAGCACAAATAATAAGCAAAAGTTATTTACCAGAGCATACAGCAAAAAACTACTGGAGGGGAGCATTAAACTGCACAATTAATGTTACCAAGTTGCATTAGCACATAAATAATTTCAGTGGCAGGTCATAGGATTCACATGCATATTTTATCACACTGTAAGAAATAATTTTTCAACCTGACCCTGATCCTTCGGTGTACTTTGAAGTCTGCAAATCAGCAGTATAGCCTATAAGTTTAAAGAAATTTAGAAAGAATTGTGAAGTTAAAAGGTGCTTTTGATGTTTGTTCTTTCTCTCCCATCACAAGGACATTTGATACAACTGAAGAAAAGTGGAAAATGTTAATGCCCAAGAAATTTCCATAGCAGGCATATTCATTTAACCCTTTGTGACCAGTGCCTATCATAGGTCAAAGGTTAACACAAGTCCTCAGCGTTCTAATAAGTTCCTAGGCTCCTAAACCCTCCTCCTCTGTTTAATCACTCTCATTACTGTCCCCAGACCTCCTTCCCACATACTGTCACACTCAGCCCTTAACTTCTCCCCCTGCCTTGTTTCTCCTCCTGTTCTGCAGCCCAGCTCAGATCACAGGACTCCCCATTCCAGAACCTTCTGTGGTTCCCCTTGATCTGCCAAAAGAGATTCATACTCCTATTCTCTCAGAGTCTTTCTTAATATGGCCCCCCAACTGCCTTTCCAATTTATTTCCCACAGTTCCCTGACACTGACCTTTTCCACGGGTCAAACTGAACACCTTGATATTTGCCACCTCACAGCTTTTCCCTCTCTTGGCTTTGTTTGTAGAGAGGCTGAAACACGTGGTCAATTCATAGGGACCCCATCCTAGCTGTGTGGCTTTGGGCAAATCACTTAACCTGTCAGTGCTTCCAATTTGATTTGATCGTGTATGAAAGGGCCGAGGTATCCATCTTACGGAGTTAATAAAGTATGCTGAGCCTTTGGAACCGGGCTTGGTGAGTTTAGCTAGTGTTTTTATCACTATTGTTTTACCTCTCAAATCAGTCTCCCCTCTCAGAAGTCATGCCTTTCCTTACCTCACTCTGGGTTCAACCCCACCCTTCAAAATTCATACCAAATGAGGCCTTCTCGGTGAGCTCAGCACAACTGCTCCTAAGAAGCATTTGGCATTTTAGCAGACAATGAAAAATGCTCATTGAGCCTGGCATAGTGGTGCACGCCTTTAATCCCAGCACTTGGGATGCTGAGGTAGGAAGATCACTGTGAGTTTTAGTCCAGCTTGGGGCTACAGAGTGATTTCCAGGTCAACCTGGGCTACAGTGAGAGGAGAGGGGAGAGGGGAGAGGAAAGAGGAGAGAAGAAACTCATTGAAGAGCGTGGCTTAGTACTCCATGTAAATGTCCTCCACTGAACTACCAGCTCTGTGAAGGCAGCCATAGCTTCAGTGCTGGCACAAGGCCTGGTCCTTGGTGTCCCCAAGCAAATGTCCAGCACATAAATAAGAAAATTGAATTCTTCTTCATCACATCTGCACTTACTTTGCTTCTAATTTTCTTTATTACTATAGCAATTATTGACATAGTATTAAATCCATATCTGGCTTATCTCTTGAGCTACCAACACAGACTCATGTATAGTAGGTCCTTAATTGAAGAGGAAAGAAGGAAACGAGAGAAACAAAGGGGGCTTGTATGCTAATGTCTTACATGAAGAGTTTGTCTTTTGCTAATTCCCCTGTCAAAATGCATCTATACACTAGGCTTTTGTTGCAGTCAGCTTTCTAGTTGTTGCACAGAAAGGACCCAAACAAAAGCAGCTTGTGGAAGAATGGGTTTATTTGGCTTACGGACTCGAGGGGAGATTTCATCCTCGCAGGGAAAACGATGGCATGAGCAGAGGGGTGGACATCACCTCTGCCACAGCACTGGAAATAGTGGCAGGAAGGTGTGCCAAATACTGGCAAGGGGAAGCTGGTTTATAATCCCCATAAGCCCGCCCCCAACAACATCCAAACTGCCATCAGCTGAGGATCAATCACTGAGAACACATTCATTTGTTTGTGGGGGGCACCTGAATCAAACCATGACAGCACTAGACCCTAAAACTTAACTTTGTTATTCAAAAATTCCAAAGCATAGCCAGCCATATTCCCATATTTTTCTTTTCTATAGACTTAAATTCCAATTTAATATCTTTTCATCCAAAGAACAATATGGGAAATAGGTCTATATCCAGTGGGAGAATTGTAAGAGGCTTTATCTGGTTCCCTTCCCTTATTGGCAATCCTTAGGGTTTGTATCAGGCTACAGTTTAAGATTAAAGCAGGGATTTCTCCCTTTCTCTAGGCCCACTGTGAACTCCCAGCATCCTGTTCACTTCTTCATCTCAAATACTTCTGGGAGACAGTCAACCAAGATTGCTTTGGAGTCTCCAAAGTTTAGGAAAGATTATGGCAGCCAACAAAGCAAAGGTGTGAGAAGGTTCTAGAAACCTATCCAGCATGTATTACCCTCTGATCTTCCCACCCCTTCCAGAAATATCACAAAGTCAGAAGCAAGGACTAAAAATACAATCAGGAGCTCCCAAACATTTCTCAGATCAAAACTTCCTTGGGACCTCTAGTGAGTCCTGTCAGACACTGCTCAAGAAAGATAAGGAGATGTGTGGTTTACTTCAGCATTGTAAGGAAAAGTGTTCATAAACCTCATAAAAATGTCTGCAATGAAAATTGGTAGGCAGAGTATGACAGTTATAACGGGTACAGAATGAAGCCCAGTGGACCTGCACCTGGACATAACCCACCCTCCTCCCAGTCACTGTATCAAAGCCATAGCTGACTTTACCTAAGCTCCATGAGCTCTAACAATTTCATAAAGAAATGTTTAAACAGGCCCTGCACAATGTCAACACTCAACAAGTGCTGACTACCAATGTTTACCAATGGAAAACAATGATTTTATTTTTCAGTCATGCATTAATTGCCAAACGAATGGGTCTCATTACGAGATTTTATACATGTATGTTCTATTCTTTGATCATACTGACCCTCCAATACCCACTCTTGTCCTGCCTCCTTCTTTTACTGCCCCTTCTTCAAAAATCATATTTTTTTAATTCTAGCTTTAGAATATAAAGGAGAACATTTATTTGTCTTTAAGTTGTCCTTGGCTGATTTCAGCACTTTCAAGCAGGTTTTATTATCTAGTTCTTCCTTCTTTCCTTCCTTCCTTTTTTGTTCTTTCTTTCTTTTTCTCTTCTTTCCTTTTGCTTTATGTAGTTGTGCATTTTTTCACTTAGCACACAAAATAATGGGTGTGATTCAGAGATTTTTTTCAGAGGTTTTTATACATGAATATCTCTGTCCTTATATGCTGCCCCCCACTCCCCCACTTTGATCTTGTTCTTTTCCACCAAATAGTACCTCCTGCTATCATGTCATATTCACCTTGCCTCCCTGCTGTGACACTTCCTCCTGAAACAGTAAGCCAAAACAAGCCTTTTCCTTTCTTAGGTTGCTTCTGGGCAGATATTTGTTCACTGCAATGAAAAAGTAGCTGAGAAGTCAGGCCATTGTTGCGATAAATCTGACCATGTGGTTCATAAGCCTTTGGAGCAGGTTTGTGTGAGTTTGGAATTTTGTGCTAGAGAAACCTTAGAATGCTGTTAAAGTGTGTTTACTTTAAGAGATTACCCATATGATTTATAACATCAAGATGTATAAAAGTTCTTACGAAATCCATAAAGCTTTCCTTTTGAATGTGCATGTGTATGCTGGTGCACATGTATATATGTATATGTGGGTGCACAGGTGTATATGGGTTCATGTGAGGCCATAGAACAATCTCGGGTGCTTGTAAAGCTTTACTAACAACTATCTCCCCAGCCCCCTATAAAGTTTTTCTTATACAAGGAAATCATCATGAAATATTAGTGGTGATTCTGATATCTACTGGGCTTTTTTTTTTTTAAAAGGCAATCTTCTGCATTAAGAAAACAAGAACAAATCTTCCTTATTGGAAAATAATTCTTGATTCAGCCATGATCGATGCTACCAAAATGAGAAGTTAAGATTCCTAGATTTTAAGTGTTTACCTTTTTTTGAATGCATCAAATAGGTAGATTAACTTAGAGAATTATTCCACCAACTAACCTGAGATCCCAGAAGTTGCAAAAGTAATGGTGCAGATACAATTGAATTCATATATTTGCCAAAATAAAGGGAAAAGACCATGTTCATCATAAAATTAAATTCTCCCCACAAAAGAGAGGATGATAATGCTATTTTTGAAATTGTAAAACAAGAGAAAACTGAAATGATTGCGAGATTCTCCAAGGTCATCTAGAAAAGAGGCACTATTTGATTTGAGGTTAGTCGTGTTTTACTTCAAAACATCATTGGTTTTATATATTGCTTTATCCCCTTATATTTCCAATGAAGCAAAAGTAATCCAACTTCTGCTGCTGTTTTTATAATTGGCACTTTAGTCTTTCTACCCAGTTAGCATGACTTCCCATGAAAGATATTGAATCTACTTGAAGTTGTCAAAAAAAAATCCTTCAGAACATATGGGGTTTGGTGGAAGAAACCTGCCAATAATATTGAGCAAGCTAAATAAAGAAAAGGGGCTAAGTGAGGCTGGCCCACATCCAAGCTCTGAGCACTGTCAGTGTGGCAAGGCATCGGTTCAAAAGATCATCGCCTCAGTAGCAGAAACGCTAAGTTCAAAGTGAATGTTCCAAAGAAGCTAATTTCATGTTTGCGTTTAATCTCCATATTAAAGAAACATCAGACAAGTGGTATTTAGAAAGACTCTAAGGCTAAATCCAAATCCCGGGACTTGAACCATGCTTGCATTTTGGAAGAATGGCCATTGGGAGAATAAACAATAAATGCATGCATGATTCTACAAAAATATTAAATGTCTTACATTTTCTACTTCCAGGAGGAGAAAATGAGAGATGTCTGCTTTCTAAGGCACTGTTCTAACCACACTCATTAGTTGCCAGACAGGACTTCATCTGATCACGCTTTCCTTATGGGCTGCCTGGTTTGGTTCTCTTCTGGAATTCCAAATGTATCCAGCTACCACAACCTCTTCTCACCAAAATCTAAAATATTTTCTGAACAGATAAAATAGCCTCTGTCACATGCCTTTTACCTTGGGCATTTATATTTCTCATGTAATTTGGGGGGGAGTTAAAAATATTACTTTATTTATTTCAGAGTGAAAGAGACAGAGAGAGGGGGAATGGGTGAGCCAGGGCCTCCTGCCACTGCAAATGAACTCCAGACACATGTGTCACTTTGTGCATCTGGCTTTACATGAGTACTGAGGATTTGAACTTGGGTTGTTGGGCATTTCAGGCAAGTGCCTTAACTGCTGATCCACCTCTCCAGCCCTCTCATGTAATGTTAATATGACTATAGATCCAAAGCATCTACTGGAAGGAAAATATGGACCTAGCATTTGCTACTAGTTCCATGGATCTGAGTTTGAGGATTGTTAATACATTTCTTTGACTCGTACCTCTTCTAGGTGAGTGTATGCTACATACATCTGACTAAATTGCAATGGCCACCATTGCACTAGATTTTATGCAGAGACGTTTGATGCTGACAACAAAATGACTTTTCTAGAAACAGGCTATCAAATAACGAGGATTAAACTAGGAAAGACTGCTGAGCAAAGCTTTCTAATATATACAGTTAATTGGGTCAGTTAAACCCAACCAGTACCCTGCGTTCTAGTCTCCAGCTTCACACACTGACCGGGTCTAGCCAACTTCAAATACTTGAGAGCTGGAACAATGCTGCTCCCTAACATGTAAGTCAAGGATAGGCCTCCTGGACAAAACTCATTCCGATGCATTGCAGTAGAAGCACATAGAGCACTCAGAAGAAAGAGAAGAGAGCACATTTTATTTGACTTGATGACATATTTCCAGTCTTTAGGAAGAAAGCAAAAGTAAATGCCATTTTTGTTCAGCAACAAAAGAAAGTGAAACAGTCACCTTAAGACCAAAGGAAGAAAACACACAGCTCCTTATATCTCATCCTTTCCACAAAGGAAAGAAAACAAAAAATATGTACAGGAAGTAGTAAGCTGGGATCGGGAGGAAGTTTATAGCACCAGCCACGCAACCACTGTGGTGAGACTTCATGCTTCTTGCCAAGTGAATGAAAAGAGGGAAGAATGGAGTGAATCCCACTAAACCTAAAACTTCAGGGCAAACAAGTATTTCCCTACTAATACTTTTGGTGATTTTCTTTTTAAATTCAATTTTACCTTACTTTTTGTAAAAGGTCATATCCCCTCTCTCCTGCCCCCATTCCACCGAGGTCCACCTCAGAAGGGTTACTGGTATTCACTGTGTCATCCTGAAGGCTTCAGTCAGTCTCTGTGGGGAGTAGAGGAACCTTGCCTCAGGGAAATCCTACCTACCCCACAACTCTTAGAATCTTCCCACCCCTGAGCCTTAGAGGTATATTAGAAATCTGATTTAGTGTTGAGTTATCTGTAGCCTCTGGTTCATAATACTTGAGTGACCACATTGTCTTCGCCATAGCCCTGAGACGTTTTTCAGGCTAGCAGTGAGAGCAGAACTTGTATTGCCACACCCTCTGCAATGACTCCTGGGTCCTGGAAGATGCCGTAGAGGTGACCAATCTTGTGGTAGGCAGGTGGCTTTCGTTTCTTGTTGAACTGATGTATCCTGGATTTCCCCGATATTCTCTCCTTTCTGTAAAATAAAACAGATTCTCCAACCAAAACTGAACAGCTTGGATTAAAGGGGATAAGCATAGTTATTTGAGAGGTTTTGATGTGTATACCCACTCTTCTTAGCCAAAGAGCAGTGGAGGTTCTCACTGGAGTCTCTGAGTTTCCTATCCATGGAATTCTGACTTGTTTTCCAGAACCAGGGATGAGTTTTCTTCCACTGAACAGGTCTCATGTCCAATCTAAGAACAGTTGGTTGCCCACATGGGGTATGTGCCACTATTGCACAGGCGTGTATCTTTTGCCTGGCTGGTTGACTTCATAACTTTCAGGATCTCCTGCTTATTCAACCAGATGGTAACCATTATCCCCTAGGGGCTCCCATAGCATTTTTTGGCACTATGAGGGCTAATGAAGGAGGAACTCATTTCTCTCTCAGTTCCAGTGTGGTATCTTGATGTTCTGTGACTTCAGCAATACAGTCTTGCTTTTAGCTCTTGCTGATAACCAAGTACTTTGGCAATTCCCTGCAATATTTTGGGGACCCTATGGGTCTCTCTGAACAACAGCTCACTGTGGATGGGGGTAGGTAACCCAACTCTGGCCCTGGGATTTACCAGCCAAAGCCCATCGTTTTAGAGTTGAGCTTTATCAACCTTCTATGGGGCATTTCTGTCCAGGTTCCCCCACTGCTCCTCTTATCAAGGATTTTATCTTATAGAATGCTATCCAGAAGGAAGATTTCTATAGTACTGATACATGTTGTCATTAGTTTTGTGTAATTCTTCCCTTCTACTAATTTTTAAGAAAATTTTATAGCAGCCCTCATGTGGGAGTCTAATTGATGTGGTAGAGTTGGGATATCTAGTGATCTTCTCAAAGCAAATGTGGTAATAGATTTTATAGATACCAATCATGGTTCTTCAGAGAAAGAGATTGAATAAGAAATACATGTTTTAAAGAATTTGCTCAGGCCATTGTGGAGACCATCACAACCAAAATCTATAGGGCAAGACTACTGCCTGGACGTTTAGGCAAGAATGAATGTTGCAGTTATCAGTGTGGAATTTGTAAAGAAGATTTAAAGGCTGGAACCTGGGGCAGAATTTCTATTAATGATCTTGGAGCAGATTTCCTTCTTCTCCAGGAAGTCTTAGCTTTGGTTGCTGTTGTTTGTTTTGAAATTTTTAAGTAGGTTTTGTTTTTGTTGGTGGTGGTGGTTTTCCTTATAAGGCCTTCAACTGATTATCAGAAGCCCACCTAAAATATCATAATTCCTTTATGTATAGTCAACAGATTGTAAATGCTGATCACATCTACAAAATAACTTCACAGCTACATCAGGATCAAAGTTTGACAAGAGAAGTGAGCACCATAGCTTAGCCAAACTGACACATAAAATTAACCACCACAATAAGCCTTTTGTGTTTTTAATGGCATCTCATAAAATTTCAGAATACACCAGCAAAAAGTACTTGCCTGATAATGTAAAGTTATTTGAGCCAACACTATAAAGGTTTGCTTAAATAAATCATAATACATCCATGCAATGAAGTTTTATGAAACCTATAAATGGCACAATTTCAAATGATGTTTAATATCATAAGATATTTCTTATTTACTAATAAAAAAATAGAATGTAAGGAAATACAGCATGCTTTCTATGTTTTAAAATGAATTACTAATACATAGAGTTGGCAATGGAAAGAAATACCCCAAAACGTTAGAAACAGAATTTCTGCATTATATAACTAAGTGGATTTTATTTTCTATAAATTTTGTAAATGAATTTTACAACTAGAAAAATACCATTTTTAAAAATAAGCAATCTATGAATATATACTTCAAAGTCTCAATTCTGACTTTTTCCAAGTGGTAAACTGACTTAACCCTTAAGATTGGGTGATCCAGCATTTGCAGGAAGAGCCAAGGTTTTACCAAGAAGTGGTTCCAGATCTGTACCAGACATGAAAAAGTAATAATGAATACTTTAAACTTCTTTACCATGTATTTTCTCCAAAATTTTTGACTTGTTATTTTCAAAGTGGAGTCTATCACAGTAAAAGAAATTGCTAACACTATTCCAAAGAAGTATCTGGTTTTGAGCAGACTTCTGCAAATCACTTAGATAAGTTAGCTGCTAACTTAGACACAGCAAGACCACTCAGCCAAGTGGTAGCAGATCAAGGGACATTCAGACCTCTGATATATAAGCCCCCTGTTCCTTGATTCTGCAGCCTCTTTGAGGAGAGTGGGTGGTTTTCTCCCTTTCCAAATTCTGCTATGTTGCATTTCATGCTGTAAAGTTGCCTTTTGGTCTGGATTCTTCCTTTCTTGAAGGACAGACCTCCTGCAAGGCTATGGTACCCAAAGATCAAGGTTTACATAGATTTCAACATCATTCAGACCCAGGTACAGATGGGAGTAGGAAGCTCCTACTATAGCTAAGGATTTTTTTTCCATTTCCTTTCTATTTTTTATTAATGAAAATTAAGAATGGCTAGGGAAATATCTCAGTGGGTAAAGCTCTTGATGTACAATTGTGATGACCCAAGTTTACATTCACAGAAAGTGAAGCTGGACATAGTACCAAGCAACTATAATCTCAGATGCCTACTGCAAAATGAGAAGCAGAAACGGGAGAATCCAGAAAGCTTGCAGGCCAACCAGCCTCACATTTAACCCACATTCAGGGTTATCTCTAATCTGCACACTCACTGTGGAACACATGTGCCTGCACTCACATACACTTACATACATTTACATGCACACATACACGAAGGTGAATTTTTTTTTAAAGAAAATAAGCTAACATTTATTTTCCTACAAATTTTTGGGCAGAAATCCATACCAGGTACACATATATAGCTTGCATAATTGAAATTCTATTTTCAGAATAGATAGTATATTCACTTGTAATGGAGGCATTTTATGTTCACTGTTCTGTGCTTTCCTTTTTTCACTTAATATATCCCACCAATTATTTCACAACACTACATTAAGCATTTTCTTATTTTGTAACAGATGCTTCTCAGTCTTCTGTATAGAGATACCAGAATTGGATTCCTTCTGATTAACAAATTTTAAGGAATCCACAGAAAAAGGGCTCCCAGAAGTAACTTTAGCAGTTTCTGGTACATCATAAATTAGATCTACCAATACTTTGGGATGGCTTTGAGCCTTTCTGCAAAACATATTCATTCCCAGAATGTCTTCCCTACTGGTCTGTCACAGTGAACAAATTTCCACTACTACTAAATTTGGGCCTTTGAATTTAAGGTACTATTTCCAGGATACCCTCATTAGAATGCAAATATATGACTCCCGAGAGGCAATACAATCATTTATTAGCATCTTTTATACTTAGGAGAAGCAAAAGAAGAAATTAGAATGGCATCCAAGAGTGAACAAGCCTGTGAAATTTGACTCAGGTGAACCTCTGGCAGGTTTATTCCCATGCTAGTGATAAATTTCCAACTGGTGCTTCTGTGGTAGAAGTTGACTTTGAGAGAAGGGTGCTCCCAGCCAAACTCCAGAGGCTTTGGAAAAACATCCTAGGACTGGTAGTTTCATCTTTGCTGGAAACAAATTTCATCTAGAGTTGACACCTAGTTTGTTAGGACTGCAAACTAGAGCTAGGTTTTTTTTACAGGAAATGAGTGGCAGGCCTCCTTCCCTTTTACAACATTCTCCTATATGGTCTGATAGGAAATCTCAGCAAGCCCAGAAAGGATGGCCTTGAGAAGTCTCCCCAAAGTTGTAATGACATAATCCCAGACAAAGGTGTGCAGACTCACTGTCTGCCCACAGTATCTCCAAATGTTCTGGACTGAGGTAGGTTCTATCACATGCCTTTCAGGTTGGACTGTTTTGATTCTGTGGGGTAAGCCTAACTTTTTCATGGATTAAAAACATCTTCAGAAAATGTCCAGGGGACTGGGTTTCTTAACATAAAAATGTGCCAGAAACCAGGCAGGAGTTACTGTTTGTCTTAAGCACAAGGCCTTCAAGGCTCCAGAGGAACCATCTCAATATTGTCAAAGACTGGGCTGCAGGGGGCCATAGGAGACCCAAAGTAGATTTCCATGTTCCCAGGGGTACGACAAATGGCAAGAGGTAGAAAAGTGCATCCTTTTATCCAGTGAGAGAGAATATAACAAAGGAAGTAGTTAAGACATGAGCACTAAAATTGTCTAAGAGCTTTAACCTTTGTGAAAAACCACATTGTCTGAGCACTAGATTTAGCCAATGTGGTACTAGTTTTATTAAATACTAATCACTAACAATGTAAGGCAAGTGACAGAAGGGAAAGTTATTTTTAGTGGCAATTCTTGGGCTTTCTCCGAAGTTATATCATTAGAGGTACTCACTTTGGGAAATGTGGTGGGAAAGGTTAAACAGAGAGGATTCAAGCAAAAGGGTCAATGAAATTATAACCTTGAGGAGCATATAGTTTTATGATTTCAAGCCAAATGGAAGTGCTCAGAATGAATTATGGTTTTGGTTGTTTGTTTGATTTTCAGTACTGGGGATCAAACCCATGATCCCCATCATGACTGTTAGGCAAGCATGCTACCACTGAGCTACATCCTTGGAGTACAGCTCTTGGAATGTGTTTATTTCCAGTGGTGGCAATGAAGCACAATACTTCCTCAGCAGGTAAGCTGTGAAACACCTGTGTGGTCTGTGAAATTGTGATATAATCAGAATTCTGTGTCTGTGTGTGTGTGTGTGTGTGTGTGTGTGTGTGTGTGTGTGTGTGTGTGTTTTCTTTCACATGAAATCTCTGCAGTGATAAAGTGCCCTGGTACACTGAGATGACTGGTAACTTGGAGCTCCTGGATAGCTTCAGGATTTGGACTTGCCAGGAAAACCAACCTTGTGATTATAGAGTTTTAAGTTTTAGGGCGAAAGAAAAGAGGTAAGATTGAGTTCATCACTAGTGGTCAATGATTTCAGTAGCTCTACCTACATAATAAAACCTCTATAAAACCCAAAAAACATAGGTTTTGGGCATTTCTGGGTAGCTGAATACATGAGGGGTGGGCATTCATGTACCTGGACTGGGCACAGAAGCGCCATGCCCTCCCCCATACTTTGCCCTAAGTATATATCCCATCATGCTGCTTATGAAAAATGAGTACTGATAAGTAAAACACTTTCCTGAGTTGTGTGAACCAGTCTAGCAAATGTTCAAACTCTGGAGGAGGTCGTGGGAATACCCATCGAAGCTCTCATTAACAACCTGGACTTCATTGACATCTAATATAGGTGCAGTTTTGTGGAACTGGGCCCTCAACCTTCTGGCTTTGTGATTCCTCAAGACAGTGGGAGAACTAAATTGAGTTGTAGGACACCCAGCTGGTGTTGGAAAGTTGTTTGGCATGGGAAAACCACACACCTCTGGTGTCACAAGTGAAGTATTGAGAATGCAGAGGATAGAAGACAAAGTTTGTTTCTTTCTATTTTAACATACCCTGAATAAAGTGACTTTGAGCAAGTTGTACAAACACTTGTGATATATCCTAGCTTCCACATTTCTAAACAGAAGTTTTGCTTCCTAACTAAGTTGGCTTTTATAAAGACTAATCTGAATTCTAAATAAACTCTCAGAGTTGCTTAGGGATAAACACGACATAAATAGAAAACTTGATGTTTCAAAGAATGTTTTAGAACCTTGTATATTTTCCCACATCAATTCTAATTCTACTGTGAATTTGTGAACATTATGAGTTTGCTATATGTTATGATCTTGTTACTGCCTCAACTTTGCCATCTCTGCTACAACTTTGCCTTTGTTCCGGTCTTAGCCATCCAGTATCTTGCCTTCCCTGAACTTTCCCTGTGTTACTTCCTTTGAAAACTTTCTCCCCAAGAGCTTCTTGTAGCTGTGTTTGAACACCTTCATTTGTCTTTGAATAATTTAGACACATAATTTTACATAGATTATATCTTTGCCCCAGAATAAAACAAATTTAAGCCTCTTTATCTCAAATAAGAATTCAAAAGCTAGAAAATCTTTTTGAGGCTGACAAATGTGTAATGATATTTATTTCTGTCCCACAAAGCATTTTGGCATGGATCCGCTGGACCTGTCATTCAAGGCCACATTTGGTGGATAACCCTCATGTGACAGATAGTGAAAGGACGTGTTCTCTCCTGCACAAGCATGGGATTACCCTGCCTAATTGGCTACAATGTCTGGCCCTCATTAGAATTGGCCAGTGCTATACATGGTAAAGAATGTCTTTCTGATAATACTGCAGTTAGGTTTGGACCCAAGCCAAGAGTCTCTCTGGCAGACTAAAGCCATTTTATCAACACTCTACTGCTAGTAAGGAGATTCAGGATAAGGAAACATAAACAAGGTATTTTGTGTTACATGGTCACATGCCCCTACTTCCTTACCCATCTTTCCATTTCTTTTCAAGGGAAAGGAACCATGACAGGGCAATTCATCACAATCTCTGTTTTACCTTAATCTCTCTCTCCTGAGGATTTCTTATAAAAAATGCTTCAATATATTTAAAAACTCATGGTCAATTTTTGGAAAAAAAAATTTGAGTTAAATAACAACAAACTTAAATGATTTAACAGAATACCTCCTACTAAAATAAAACATTTGTTAAACAAAAGTTTATTCTAAAAGTACTTAATTCTCCATAGTTTTCTCAGCAGCTCATGGAACCTTCTCCTAAATAGACCATATATTAGGGCATAAAACATGTCTCCACAAATTCAGAAAAATTGACATAATTCCCTGCATTAATATCTGACCACAATGCATTAAAACTAGAAATCTACAACAGTAGCAACAGAAAACACACCAACTCCTGAAGACTGAACAACCCATTATTAAATAATGAATGGGTTGGTAAAGAAATTAAAAAGGAAATCCAAAAATTTATCAAATTGAATGACAGTGAAAACACAACATACCAACATTTATGGGGCAAAATGAAGGCAATTCTAAGAAGGAAGTTATGTTACTTTAAAGGAGTGTCCCCCAATAGAGTCAAGAGATTTTATTAAAGTTTTTCTCCAGCTGCCTGGCTGGAAGGTATGTTACCTTGGCCAGATCCTAGGCTCCAGCCCTAAGGTGTACCTGGGGTGGATCTGGAATTCCAGCTATACATATACAAAGAGCAGTCTGAGCTCAAGCCTGGAGTTCCTGCTGTTCTTGAGATTGAATGTGCTTGATTGCTTGCTTTTGGAGGTGCTGGTGATGGGTTTCTCTCTCTGCTTGTACCAGTGAAAGGAGCCAGCCTCTTTCACCATTATGGAATATCCCCTGGAGCTACAGCTTCAATAAATACTTTCCTCCCATAAACTGTGCCTGGTTTGGAGGTTCATCCCAGCTTTGTGTGACTGACTACAACAGAAGCTTATAATACTAAATGCCTACATTACAAAAACAGAGATATCTCAAATTAATAACTTAAATATCCATTTGAAGGTGCTGGAAAGATAATAATAGTCCAAGCCAAAAAGGACCAGATAGGAAGAAATTATTAAGATCAAAGCAGAAATCAACAAATTGGAAATAAAATTTAAAAATTGATGAAACAAAGCTTGTTCTTTGAATAAATAAACAAGATTGACAAACCATTTGCTAAATTGATGAATGAAAGAAAACAAAGACTCAAATCAACAAGATTAAAAATGAAAATGGAGATGTCACAGCTGATACCAATGAAGTTGACAGAATCATCAGGGCATATTTCAAAACCCATATACCACAAAATTAGAAAACCTGGAAAAATGGATGAATTCCTTGATCATATCACCTTCCAAAACTAAATCCAGAACAAATGTCCTAAACAAACCTATCACTCCTAACACAATTGAAAGTAATTTAAAATCTCCCAACAAAAAAAGTCCAGGACCAGATGGATTTGTCGGGACCCAGCCTGGCTGTATATCTGAGAGCTAAGTTTTAATATGCATCCGGATGAGAGCCCTGAGCATGGTAGCTCATGCCTTTGTTCCTAGCACACCTGTGCCCCGCAGGAGGCAGGGGGGATGGCTGACAGCCCTAAATCCTGTTTATAAGTGCTAATAGGTTTTACTCCTGCTGGCTGAGTTTCCGTAGATGTGTTCCTATTTACTGAGCCCCCTTTGTGTAAGAGATAAGGCAATGCATCCCTGCATCTATATTGTAAAATGTTTTCTCTATTTTTTCTTTTAATTGTTTTAGAGTTTCAGGTCTTATATTAAGGGCCTTTATCCATTTAGACTTGACTTTTATGTAGGGTGAGAGAAGTAGGTCTAATTTTATTCTTCTATATGTGATTATCCAATTTCTCCAGCCCCATTTGATGAAGATGCTATCTTTTCTCAAGGGGGAATTTTTGGCCCCTTTGTAAAAGATGAGGTAATTGTAATTTCTTGAATTTAGAGATAGGTCTTCAGTTCTATTCCACTGATCTGTGTGTCTGTTTTTGTGCCAGTACCATGCTATTTTAGTTACTATGGCTTTGTAGTATATCTTGAAATCAGGTATACCTACAGGTATATTTCTTCTTTTGTTGAGGATATATTTGGCTATCTGAGGCCTTCTGTTTTTCCATATGAATTTTGAGAATATTTTTCTATCTCTGTGAAGAATGTTGCTATAATATTTGTTGGAATTGCATTGAATCTGAATAATGCTTTTGGTAGGATGACTTTTCACAATATTAATTCTTCTAATCCATGAGCATGGAAAGTCTTTCCATTTTCTCATATCATCCTTAATTTCTTTCTTCAGTGTTTTTATCTTAACTTCCTTGGTTAGTGGTATTTCAAGGTATTTAATTTTTTTTTTTTTTGGCGGCTATTGAAAATAGGTTAGCATCATTTATCTCTTTCTCCATGTGTTTATCTTTGGCATGTGGGAAGGCCACTTATCTTTGTGTATTAATTTTGTATCCTGCCACTTTAATGAAAGAATTTATCACCTTTAGAAACTTTAGTGGAGTATTTTGGGTCATTTATGTATAAAATCATGCCATCTTCAAAAAGGGCTAGTTTGAGATCTTCCTTAACAATTCATATCTCTTCTATTTGTTTTTCTTATCTTATTTCTAGAGCTAAAATTTCAAGTACAATATTGAAAGCAGTGGTGAGAGTGGGCCCCCCCCCATCTACCTTAATGGGAGGAATACTTCAAGTTTTTCCCCATTTAGTATGATCTGGGCCTTAGGTGTATTATAAATATCTTTATTATGTTGAGATATGTTTCATCCATTCCTAGTTTCTACAGAATTTTATTCATGAAGAGATTTTGTATTTTGTCAAAGGCCTTTTCTGGATCTTTTTAAATAATCGTGATTTTTGTGTTTAAATTTATTTATGTGGTGAATTACATTTGTCAATTTCCATATGGATGAACTTGCTTGCAGATAAATAAATATATTTTTTAAAAGAAACCCTCATTATGACTAGCATTCTACAAGACATAACCACCAATAAAGGAGGAGGGGAACAGAAAGTGGAAAAAGCTTAACCTTTAAATTATGGACTATGGACATAAATCCCAGATCCAGAATTGGGTTGTCTCCACAATGAGCCTCTCTGATGCTAGCTAGCTTCATAGAAGGATTTAGGAAGCATTCACTGCTTTTTCCAATTACATGAAAAAGCTTGAGAAAGTGATTTCAGTTCTGCAATGTAGGTTTGGTAGAATTTGGCTGAGAATCCATCAGGTCCTGGACTTTTCCTTTTGGGGACATTTTTTATTACATTTTTCAATATCAATGAATTTCACAGGTTTGTTTATAAGCTTTATCTGCTCCAGGTTTAGTTTTGGTAGGTGGTATGTGTCAAGTAATTCATCCATTTCTTCCAGGTTCCCAATTTTGTGAAGAATAAGTTTTGGAAGTATGTCCTCGTGATTCTTCTAATTTCATTGGTGTATATTATGACCTCCCCCTTTTCATTTCTAATTTTGTTGATTTGGGACTTTTTTTTGTTTGATCAAATTGGCCAGGGGTTTGTCAATCTTGTTTATTTTTTCAAAGAACCAGCTATTTATTTTGTCTATTTTTTGTTTTCTTAGTTTCCAATTCATTGAGCTCTGGTCTGATCTTAATTATTTCTTACTATTGGGAGCTCCTGAGGTTGGAATGTTCTTTTTTCTAGTAGTCAGGTTATTGATTTGAGAGCTCTCTGTCTTTGTCATGAAGGCATTTAGTGCTATCAATTTTCCCCTTTGGACTGCCTTCATTGTGTCCCATAGGTTTTGCTATGTTGTGTTTTCATTGTCATTTAGTTCAAGCAATTTTGATATTTCCTTTTTGATTTCTTGAACAATCCATTCATTGATTAATAACATATTGTTTAATCTCTAGGAGCTGGTGTAGTTTCTGTTGTTTCTCTTGTTGTTAATTTCTTTAATGCATCAATTAATTAATTAATGCTTTAATGCATTGTGGTCTGAAATAATGTAGGAATTACATAATTAAAAAAAATTATGGAGGCAGTTTTATGCCCTAGTATGTGGTCTATTTTGGAGAAGGTTCCATGAGCTACTGAAAAGAATGTGTATTCTGTAGAATTGGGATGGATGTTCATTCTTTACATCTAATTGATCTAAGGTGCTATTAAGATCTATTATTTCCCTTCATATTTTCTGTTTGGATGATCTGTCTAGTGATGACAGTGGGGTATTAAAGTCCCCTATTATGGTATATTGAAGTTTATATCTGATTTGTTTTCTAGTAAGGCTCATGAGGTTGGTTGCTTGCTTGGTTGGTGTGGAATATTTCCTGGAGTATCTCTGTAGGTTTGGCTTTATGTTCATATAATCATAGAGCTGGCTTTTATCATGGAAGATTTTCCTTTCTCCATCTATTATGAGGGATACTTTTGATGGGTACAGTAGTTTGCATTGGAAGCCATAGTTTTTTTAGACTTTAAGAGCTCCATTCCAGGCCTTTCTGGCCTTCATGGTTTCCACTGAGAAACCTGAAGTAACTCTGATGGGGTTACTTTTATATGTGATGAGTTGTTTCTCTCTTCCTGCTTTTAGCACTCTCTCTTTGCCTTTTATGGTTAGCATTTTAGCTAAGATGTATCTTGGAGAGTTCCTTCTTTGGTCCTGAATATTTGGAGTTCTGTTGGCCTCTTGTATCCAGATGGGCCTCTCTTTTACAAGAATTGGAAAATTATCTAATTATTTTGTTGAATATGTTCTTTATTCCTTTGGCCTGGATTTCTTTCCCCTCTGGTAACCCCATGATCCAGATTTTGGTTTCTTTATGGTGTCTCACAGTTCCCTCATAATTTATACGATTATGAGTAATAATACGATTTTTTGAATTTATCAAAGTTTTTAGAATCCCAATCAAAGTCTTGTCTTCAAGGTCCGAACTCTGCAAGTGAGGAGTTCTAGAGGGGTTTTTAATAGCTTTGTTTGATTTTTGTTTTCTGTTGCATTTTTCTTCACCATCTCCATGTTGAGTTCCACTTTCAGGTCTAGGTTTGGTTTTCTTATTGTTTCCTGAGATTCATTCTTGCATTTGGTCATGTCTTCATTAACCTTACCCAGATGGTTATTGAGATCTTCTAGTTGTTTCTTACCCTCAATTCATTTGTTGCTTTTTTGAGATCACTCTCATTTTCCTCAATTAAGTCTAATGGCAAAGCTTGTGTGATTGTGTTCCATTTCATTTATGTGTTTGTTGATTGTTTCCATGTCAGCCATTATCTTGGTCTCCTTGCCGTTATGACCTGAGTATATTATTTTCTCATCTTGAGGTTTTATTTCTGTTGTCTCCTTTATATTCTCCCCGGCGATCTCACCTTGCTGTGTTGCAATATTTTTTTTTTTGGGGGGGTTTACCCATCTCAGGCAAGAAGACTAATTTTCTTAAGGAGAGCTAATGGTAGCCTGTGCTGCAGCTGAGGAGATGGGTAGAGCAAGCCTCAGCAAAGCACAGCTGGGAAGAACTCTCTCTGCTGGAGAGCAAATGGCTGTTGTCCCTACTTTCTTTCCACTCCACCCTGCTGAGGGGTTGGAGAGTTAATGGTGTTCTGCATGCAGTTGCATGGCCTGCAGGAGGCCTGAGGAGAAAAATGCCCCCTATTTTCCTGCTGTGTAACACTACATAACGGACTCAGTGTCTCTGTGTAACATTTTCCTCCTCTATAAAAGGGAATAAAACCAGTGCCTACTTCATAGGCACTGTCATGAAAATAAACTCAGTTAATATTTGGAAAGCACTTAACACTGTCTCTGTGCCAGGGTTATAAATTATCACTATGATTATTATATTACAAGACCATTTTTGCATACCAGCCAAAATACTTTTGTAGTGGAAGCACCTGAAGAAACTTGCACTAATAATTTTACACCTAACAGAATTCAGAATCATGGATCCTAAGGATGAGACTATGCTGAGGTACCAGCATATATGTACTACTCAAACCAGCCTCAAGAATACTTAAAAATACATACTTTGTGTGTATTGGGATTTAAGAAAAATAAGAAACCTGATTTTGTAAAAGACAGAATGACAAAAAAAGCATTGTATGGAAATAGGAATTGACTCATCCCCTACTTTTATCCTGGCTCTGCAATAACACTTGTACACTATTTAGTTGAATTTCAGCTACCTTTTTTGTTGTTTTTTTTTTCACTGTGATATCATAGAATTTGTAGAGTTTAGAGGAAGTGATATCCTCCTCCAACCATTTTACAGATGAGGAAGCAGATATAAAAGGACACAATGACCAGCCAACATGCAGCTAGTCAATAATGAAAACTGTGAAGGAAACTATTTTCAGAATATTAGCCTTCCATCTCTAGACATCAGAGAACATTCCAGCTTCAGACTATAAATTTGATTAACGAGATCCATATTTTATAAATAAGTAGCTTAAATAGTAGGAGTATTTCATCCAGTTGAACTTCAAATTACTTTAGATCAAAGTAATGTATCTTTTTGGATACCAGGCTCTTACTTAAAAATTTATGTACTTTAAAATTCCTGTTACAGAGAACATAAACAGTACATTGAGTTTGATCAGTCAGTGAAAAATTAATCTCAGGGGGTAAATGTTTCATCTTTCAGGGCATCAGAGGACTACATAACAAGTGTTTCACTAAATTTCATCCTGGCCCTGAAATCATCTGTTTATGTCATATGGGTGAGTGGCTTACTAAGAGTTAGTCATTCCTCACAAGGCCTCCCTTACAAGGTGGAGGCTCTTCCAAAAATAAACCACAGTTCAACACCTTGTACATTTACCATGATTCAGATATGCAGACTGCAGCTTTTTTATATATGTTTGTTTTTAACCTAAGATTCAGAGTTGGGTTAATTATATCTCTTAGCTCACTGTACACCATCATCCAACTTCACAAATTCTATATATACTATTTTTTATTAAGTGGATTGCTTTCCTTTTAATGCCTTATCTACTCTAAGGTTTATAAAACATAAGTGTATTTAGGTAATGTGATGGTTAATTTTGTGTTAACATGACTAGGTTAAGGGATGGATACTCATATAGCTTAAAGAGCATTATTTCTGGGAGTCTGGACAAGTGTTCCCAGAAGAGATAGGCATTTGAATCAATAAACTGAGTAAGGAAGATCTGCTTTCACCTAACATTGTAGACATGCACCATCCAATCAGCCAAGGGCCTAAATAGATCAAAAAGGCAGAGGAAAAGCTAACACACTCTGTCTCATCTGGAGTTGGCATATCCTTCTCCTGCCCTTGGATATAAAAAATTCAGAACCTTCAGTCTTCAGAGGCAGGGATCTGTCCTGACATGTGTCCTTCTTCCCTCGTCCCAGTTTCTTGGGCCGTCAGCTTTAGGCTGAAGGTTACACCACTGGCAACTCTGACTGCAAGACTTCTTAGCTTCTATCACAGTTAAGATGATTCTCCTATTATCAATGTCTATATCTACATCCATATCTTACTGATTCTATCCCTCTGGAGACATCCAGTAATACAGGTAGGTTTGTATCTTTGTGAAATATGCAATATTGTTTGGATTGTAGTTACATTACATATATGTGTAATTGTGCTATGGAAGTTTTTTTATTCAATATGTTTTTAATATTTATCGATATTGATTTTTGTACATCTAGCTAATTAGGTCTGAATTGTACATAGTTCAACCCACAACTGATTAAATCATTCTCCCAGCTTTGAATGACCTTGATTTCCTCTAACAGCTGCCTCCCAAATAAAGCTAGTATACTCCTGTATGTTCTCCTTTAGTCCTCTATGAGGGTGGGTCTCAGTGGACATGATCTGGCTTCTCTGAGGACCACTCTCCTCACAATATATGTACAAGGTTAGATATCCACCAACCTTCTCAACCTCCTCATCGATAGTTGGCATTTACTGACTTTCTTTCTTCTATTTTATTTTTAAATATTTTATTTATTTAATATGTTAGAGACAGAAAAAATGAATGGGCAAGCAGGCCTTCCTGCCACTGCAAACAAACTCCAAATGCATGCACCAATTTGTGCATCTGGCTTTACATGGGTACTGAGGATTTGAACTCAGGCCTGCAAGCTTTGCAAGCAAATGACTTTCTGATGGTCTTCTGTCTCGTGAGTGGTAGAATGCTAATGGGCATATTCAGAACCACCAATTATTTCAAACATTGAAAACTCCTCCCTTGGGGTTCATAAGAGTTTCTAGGTCCTGTACATGCCATCTTCTCTGTTATTTCCACGTTCTGTAATGCCTTGCTGATCTCAAAACTTCTCTTAAAGGCCTTTACTCCCCTCTCGGGAAAGAGGGAAAGCTTAACCTCTACTGCAACCTTTCTGAAAGCTTCTCATCTCACCCTCCATAGGAATGCCCCATCACAATGCATGGAGCCACTATACTGGTCCTTCTCTCTCTCTCTCTCTCTCTCTCTCTCTCTCTCTCTCTCTCTCTCTCTCTCTCTCTCTCTCTCTCACACACACACACACACACACACACACACACACACACACACACCCTTTCTGTCTTCTTCTCTTCCCCACTTCTTCCTCCCACTCTCTTTTCCTCCCTGTCTCTCCTGCTTCTTTGCCACCTACAATTTGATGTGTTTTCAGATTCTCCCTCTTGTCTGACAAGACCTGTCTTCCTTTCTTATCCCCTCCCCTCCGAGAAATACTCTTCCTGTTCTTCCCTGAAAAAATAATGGGAGAGGCATGGGGAAATCTGGATTCTAAGGGACAAGCAAATTGGAGAATGTTGGAAATATCATCTGCAAGCACTTATCAGGTCACATGAATAACACTTTAACAATGCCAAAGCACTTTTACATATCATCTGACCCTCTCAGAAACCTAAAGAACTTATTCCCATTTGTAGATAAAAATAGAAACCAAAGACCAAAGAAAATGAAACAATTTTGTGAAGTAACCTTGTTTCAGAAGAATTAGTGTCTTTTACAACTGTCCCCAGCCTCCCCAAACATTAAGCAATGTTTTTAGAATAGCAATATCTCTTTATTGTCCCCATTTTCTCATTTGTAGATCTAGTCATCTGAGCTAAAATAAGATTCTGGCAAAAATTGAAGACTATTTTGTCTGTGCCTTGCAGCAATAACTTGTATTTATTCTTTCATATTTCAAGAAATGCTGAATTCTTATACATTGGTGGGAATTTTCTTATAAAGAATTTTTAATATTACTATCTGAAAGGCACCATACTTTTCTATTTCTGTGACAAAAATAGCTAAAATCTTTTTGAAGTGTACTTTTTTACATCCAACTAAGCATTCTTTTCTTGATGGTCAGCAATGGCTATCTCTGAGTGAAGGAAGGCTGGATGAGTTAAAAGACAGACCTGGTTATGAAACCTCCTCGCTACTGGCTTTAGGCAACTGACTTGTATTTGAAGATTCACTTTTCTGGAATATGGAATTATATGAATAGGGCTTGGGGTATAGCTCATTGATAGAGTGCTGGCCTAGTATGTGTGAGGCCCTAGGTTCAATTCCCAGTTTGGAAATATATACACATCTATATCTACATATACATATATATGATATATTAGAAATAATAATACCTAAATACCTGTGCCTGATAGTTAAAGTGAGGATTAAATAAAAGCATATACGTGCAATGTGTGACATGTATTAAGCACTGAAAATTCTAGTTTTCTTCTTTCTCTTTCCCTTAGAAAAATAATAATAGAATCGCCATGAACACCACTGGTTGTACACCAGAAAATCTACAGTAAAAATGCTACAGAGATAGAAATAATGAACCCCAGCAACAGGCATCTGTGTGCCTTGTTCAGATATGAGCTTGTCTCATCTGTTGCACACAACAGGAACTTCACATGCTGGTAAAGAGGCATCATCACTAAACAATTGTAAACTCTACATGAGCCTAGAGCAAAAGCAATTAACAAGGCAACAAATGCCATTCAGGTGAATTGTTTCAATCAAATAAAAATATACTTGAGACAGTCTCTTCCCTCTTTATATTCAGAGTTTTTCCCATGTATACAAAGTACCCTTTGAAGTCAAGAAGTGTATCTCATATGGATGAGATACCTAGGAAGTAAAGAAATATGAGGGAAAATTCTAGGCCTGTGTGCTTTTATTTATTTATTTATTTATTTTGGTTTATGTTTTAAGGGATAAGGATGTGTTTAATGCAGACAATGTTCTTATGGGACTGAAAATTGAGTTTTGTTGTTGCTGTTGTTTTGGTTCTGGTTTTTACATTTCTCTAAAAGTTCTCAATTTATCTGCAAGAGGTCTTCCTCAATGTGGTCTTCCTTATGCTAGCATATTAAACTATTTCCGAATTGCTTCTGTCCATAACTTGTACAATGCATTCTCTCTTGAAAAAACAACTGCATTGAGAAGGCCATACATAAAACCTCACTTTGATTCCAAGAAAACAGAAGTAGAAACATTCAGGTAAGCAATCAGCCAAAACGAAAGCTTCTCTCAACAACTGCCCACACTCCTGCCCTATTCCAGGGGCACAGGGCAGAGCAGTTTAAGCTGGATTTGAAACAATGTTCAGCCTCTCCTCTACCAGCACCCAAAGAGTAGTTGGAGAAAAGGAACTCATTTGTAATGCATATGTTCTTGAAGGTCCTTAAGACATAGAACAGTCCTGGGGTGCCCAGTAAAAACATAATGAGCTCTCACAAAGCCTGTTTAGAACTCAACAAGTTTCCCCCCTTTGGGACTCTTGTCACTTCAGCTTCTCAGCTATAGGTAGGTGAGTGAGCAGCTTACTTTAAACCTGCCTTAAACAACTTGGAGATTTTCAGCAAGTGAGATACCCTACCTGTACACACACACACACACACACACACACAAACATACATACATACAAACACACACAAAGAGAGAGACAAGAGAGAGAGAGAGATCAACCCAGGCTAGGCTGGCTGCATCATAACTACACAACAACATGTAGCACCCAATGAGCTGGCTTTTTGTATGTGAGCGAAGTGTTTCTCAATTTAGATCTAGGCAATCACTAGTTTATAATAAAATGTATTCAGTAGGAATAGATTAAAGGCCAAGATCAAAAATGAGAATCAAGACAGGGTGATTGTGGTGGCTGAAGATACAGATCAGTAGAATGAAGGTCAGCAGAGTGAAGATGTATTACTAAATGAGAAATAAAAAGAAAAGACTAAAGAATATTGTCACAGTGATTATGCCTAAGTAAAGGAATCTCCCTCTAAAAACCAGAGTATTCAATGTTACATGATTTTCAAGGGGAAAGAGAAAAAATCATTACAATCATAATTATTTATTATTCACTATCATGTAGTAGATGCTGTCCTAACATGCATTACATATACACTGTACTTTATTCCCACAACAACACTAGAAGAAACATCATTATTCCTCTGCCCCTTCTACACATGAAGAAACTGAGAATGAAAGGAAACAGTAACAGAGGTAGTACAGAGCAGAGCCAGGATAAAGACTCAGTCAAGCCCAGAGGCACTCATTTCTGTACTCCATACACTGCCCGTCAACAGAGAAGGGCAGGGGTCCATAATTCTTATTAACAGCACAATGCATTAATATTTTCAATGCTAAAATGTATGGGTCTTTTGGTTACCATTAAGAAGCAAAGACCTAGGGTAGCATGGTGGTCCTCTCTAGCCTTTCAGCTTCTGGCCATCACCCTATCACCACACACAGAAAGAAACAAGCTGTCTTTCAGGACAGGGTAGATATAAGGTATGTTTTATGAAAAGATCCTTTTTTGTTTTTTGACCCACTATTAAGCCTCCATAAAGCTTCCTGGTGGAAGAAAAGATCCCTTAATGAGAAATTCCCCATGAGGGCAAACCTGTCATTCTCTCAGGCCAGATTGTCATGGAAACTTTTATAAAGAGGAGTCCAACACTCGAGTCTTCAGGCAGCAACAGAATCCATGCAGTTATTCCTTTGTAAAATTAGACGGATTTATTCATGGCAGCAAGTGAGGCAATGACACAAGTTCCTTTTGCTGATGCACAGAATTAAAACATAATGAGAGGGGCACAGTAAGAGTTGAATTTATCAAACCGCATGCCACTTTGCTAGCCCCAGACTGCAGTGCTCAAGAAGCCCAAACAAAGTGTTTTTAAAATAATAATCACTGAGCCAAAATTATAAAGTAATTGTGAATTGGGAAGAATGCATTCATTTTCAAAATAATTCACAGACAACTTGGTATAAATTGAAACGGGTCTTATATTCTAAAACAAGGCCAGAAAACTATAGCTATTGAGCCAAATCTGGCTCACTGCCTGAATTTATATAATCCTGAGCCAAACGTGGCTTTTTTTTAAAAACAGGATCTCATGTAGCTTGAGATCACCTCAAATTTACAATCCTCACACCACCATAGTCTCAGTTCTGGGATTAAAGATGTGAGCCGTCATCTTGGGCTTTTAAGAAGTTGGGGAAAAAATCAGTTCACAGAAGACTGATATAGTATGATAGGCTTATACTAAATGAAGTATACCACATAATACATGAAATACCTAGTTTTATTGGAACACAGACACATACACTCATCTATTTGCTTATTGTCTATGGTTGCTTCTAGGCTACAGAAGTCCAAAGCCTAAAATACTATGGCTCATTATAGGAACAACAATTTGTAGATTCTTTCTAAAGTGATAAGTGACAAGTTCATTGTCCTGACAAATTCCTTACTATCAAATTGTAGTTTTGAATCATTAGAAAACAGTGAAGTAATTAATTACCAAAAAAACCCTATCTTAAATTGACATTACAGCCTATTACTCATTTTCATGATAAGTTTCAAGTCCTTAATTGTTTCAAGGGGTGTGTTTTTCTCTTACACTAAAATGATGTATGACTGATACAAACCAGGGCATTTCTTCAAACGCCTGAGTGAAGCAAAGCAGAAAACATCCCCTGCACATGCACATTCTCTTGGCAAGAACATATTGCTGCTAAGCTTGAAACAAAAACAATTAAAGCCAGTAAAGACAAAGCATGTGAGCTTCTGCTCCTGCCTCTTGCTTAGTCCAGAATCCCCAAATCCACAGAAGAAGAAGAAAGAAAAGTGTAGCTTTTCATTAAGCATTTCAAAAGGAAAGCTAGACACAGGCCTTCTTTTAAAGGTGTGTTGTTGTTTGTGACAACTCTTTGACAAAGGCTGGGCATTATGTTTCTATTTCTTTTAATAGGATCGTCTGTCACAGAACTTGACTGTTGTGTCATCTTTCTCTATCTCACACATTCAGTACACATCTGTAACGTCCTGCGGTCTGCAGATCCAGTCTGATTTTCATTCGTGCCACTCCTCAAGCAGATGCTTCTAGGATGCTTCCAACTCCAGCATCATGTTGACTTTAAAACTTTCTCCCTAAGCAAAGGCTTTGGACAAAACACAAAACAGACTCACCGATTATTGCAATTCAGACATTTCCTAGGACTTGATAAATAATGAAGTATGTTATCTCGCAGAGTTACATAAAAGTTTTATTTGTATTCAGATAACACACTAAGCAGTAACTGCTTCACAAGAGGTACTGACTAGAAAGAAGTCCTCCTTTAAGGAATCTGTGGTCCAGTCAAAGGCCCTCGGTGTACCTGCTCTATGAACGGGGACACTGCAGAAAATGATCTACTCTCCTAGCAAACTCTCGTTGTTCAAATATGCTTTAAAGTTTTGCAAAGTTCAATACAGACATCTCTTTTGTGATCTTAATCAGAAAATTATTCATGACTCATAGGTCCCAAACACCCCTTTAAACGAGTTTGGGAAACTGTTGAAACTCAATCAGCATCCTTAAAAGCTATTCCAAAACATCATTACAAGAAAATGCAATATTTTTCCCAAGAAAAATGAATTTTTTTCTCTAAGTCCAATCAACCACTTCAAGAGATATAATTTACATTAGTCTAGAAATATACTAAGTAATTTTCATAAGGAGTGTTTTTGAAAAATAAGCCTTTTAAAGAAATCTCTTTAGTCCACATGACTTTTGACTGGTTTTACTGAGTACTAACACCACTGTGAGTCATTATCAGCTCTATCAGAGACAAAAAGAAATATCGCTCTACCACAAACCCGGATTTTCTGTTAAAAATTGAGCCAAAAGGGAATGAGAGGGGAGGGAGGAAGGCAGCACATATTTAATTAGCCTAGGCTTGCTGCCTGATTTTCATTAGGCCCGGCCTGACTCTGATTTGGCCCACTCCAAAGTCCTTCTAGGCCACTTGGTACCAAGGCTAGTGCTTATTTTCATGGCTGTTTCAATTCATCAAGAAAATCCTTTGAAAGATGAAAGAAACACCACATTTTTTCACCTGTTGTTCTTTCTTGTGTGCCTGTCACTTCACTAGCCAAACTTGCTTCAAGCCAAACCAAATGCTTTCCAAACCTCTCCAGTATGCCTTTGAAGATCTCAAGTTAAGTATTTTCTTATGCTGGCCAGTATAGCTTCCAAATAAGGAATAAAAACATAACGTAGTTCTTAAATTTTTTTTAAATACCAGAAATGCAAAAACACATTCCAGCATGTGCATAAAAGCAAAATTCTTCTTCCCTAAGTTTAGAAGTCTTGAGCCAAATACACCTGATGTTCATTACCACACCCACAGCACATTGCTTATGTATGACAAAGTTCCTGTGAAGACCATATGTTGTTTTTTTATTATTGCCACTTCACAAGTTTTCCCAGGCTCATGAGAAAAAGTATTCTGTTAAGACTAGGCCTTGGAGTGAGTTCATCTCACTCCCTGATGAAACTTGGTTCACTATTTATGTGATTAGCAATAAACATCTCTCCTTATTTCTAACAGCACAGCAATTAGGACCTGATCTGTCACCACGAGCTTCAAGTGTTGGCTTTCATCAAAAGAGAAGGAATTTTCCAAGGAGGAAAAACACAGTGCTACCTTCAAGCTAAAAATAGTTCTGTCTTCTAGACAATACACACTTTCACAGGGCTCCAGCAAAACTTGCTTCAAGCAGCTTACAAAGGAGATACAAGGAGAAGTGTACAATAAATGCTAGTTTTAGGTACTGGTTTAGCTGAAAGAGATGCAAATAAGAGCTAACACAGAAAAGCAGAAAAGACAGCCCAGCTGGCATAAGAGCAAATGAAGTCTCTAATCTGCAGATACTTTTTGAGAGGGTCAAAATCAGATGAAACAAAGTAATTGGGCATAGTCAGGTTCAGGGTTTGCAATAGAGGACCAAGACAGACAGTTTCTTGGACCTAAGGTTTGATGGTAATGAGGGATGATAGAGTGGGGGAAGGGAAAGAAGAAAGAGAGATAGAGAGAAAAGAGAGAAAGGGGGAAAGAAAGGGGAGGAGCAATAGACAGAGAAGGAAGAAATAGTGTGGGTGTATGCATTTGGAGCAGGAAAGCAGAAAGACAGTGAATGAGGGCCAGAAAAGAGATGTTATAGAGGAGAGAAACTGTCCTGGGAGCGAGGGGCTCTGGGGTGGTGTGGAGAGGTTGGAGCTAGGTAGAAGACAGCCTTCCCTACTAGCCTAGAGGGAGAGGGAGGGGGATTGGTAGAAAACAGTTAATAAACCTATTATTTTTTCAAAGTTGACTTATGGTAGTTATAGTAAATATTACTAATCAGAAAATCAACTAAAACCAAAGGACAATGTAAAGTTGACTCTGGATTCGAGTCATGACCTCAATGAAAGGAGAGAGTAGAGCACCAACATTCATTTCTCTGCTTCCTGACTGAAGAAACAACGTGACCAGCCACCTCATGGGTGTGCCACCATGCCTACCCCACTATGATGGACTGTATCCTCAAAATATGAGCCAAAATAAACCTGTCCATCCTTAAGAGAAAAGCAATTAATACAGAAAATTGGTACCAAAAGTGGGGTCATTGCTGCGATAAATTTGACCATGCAGTTCTTGAGCCTTTGGAAAAAAATATAGAAGAGTTTGGAACCTTGGGTTACAGAAGTCCTTGAATGCTGTAAATGGAGGTGGGCTATTCTGGTAGGATGCTATCTAGACCCTTTGCCCCACTCATGAGGTCTAATAAGAGATCAGAGACTCTACCAGGAACTAGGTTAGAGGCTACTTGTATTACACTCTAGAAAGAAAATCTGGGTGCATTCAGCCCATGCCCTGAGAATGAAAATGAAGCTGAAATTAAAAGTAATGGACTAGTTTGTTTGGCATATTAAATTTTAAAAGACAGGATAACATTCAAGCTATTTGACAGTTACTATTCACTGCTTTGATCCAATCGACAGTGGGAGAAAACAAATGGAACAGAAAGATATAATAATTGTGTTGCTTGGCTAGAAAAAGAATGACTTTAAGGAATGAATGTAGAAAAGGAGGCTGAGAAAGCAGCTGTAATTTTTAAAGACATTAGCATCATTAAATAGATATCCCAGCTCTTATCTAGGACAATAGAGAAGGTACCCTAAGGGCAAGACCCCACTGATCAAAGGCTTCAACTTGTGATAATGGAAATTTATGTGAAAGGAATAAACCTAAACTAAGAATGCCACTGAAAGCATTGCGTGCTTATAAAAACTTCCTAGGAACATGTTGCCCCAAATTAAGCACACAGGGGCCATTGCAACTGTGGTCCAAGGGGCAGGCTACATCTCATGCTGGCAGCAACGTGACAGGATCATCCACGTGGTACCAGTTTTGCAAGCTGTAAGAATGAGGGATTCATGGGGCTTACACTAAGGATGGAGAAAGCCATTGAGGTCCCATTGTGTGTTAGGGAGTTCCCTGAAAGGAGGCCCTGAGAGGCCATGGTGTGAAGATGTGAAGAAAGTGATAAATTGCAGTGGAGACTCCAGAATGTTGAAGATACCAGGACCATGGGATATTGTTCTGCAGGCACAGAAGGATGCTGACAGAGTTCCTCTCTGGAGGTGGCAGAGCTTGAGGTGTGGGTCTATCTAGATCCTTTGCATCCCAGATGATTCCATCATGAAGCCCAGGTGTCAGACAGGGTGCTGAAGGATTTGGCACTTTCCCTGCTCGGATTAGGTCTTGCTTTCATCCCATTTTTCTTTGCTGTGCCTCTAACCCTCGCTGTTGGAAGACGAGTGTCTACTCTGTATCACTGTATAATGGAACTGAAATAGCTAGTCAGGAGAGAGGGTCGAAAGGGAGAACACCATGACTGCCTGCTTGCTTCAGCAGAACCAGAGCTCAGAGTCTGACCCAGCCATCCAATCAGCTCTTACCCCCTACTCCAGAGCCAGCCCCTAGTTCAGACCAATCAGCTCTCTCTCTCTCTCTCTCTCTCTCTCTCTCTCTCTCTCTCTCTCTCTCTCTCGCCCACCACAATCAGATTATACACAGATCCTTACCAGGTGGGCAAGATCTCTTTCTTTGTTGGTTCCTGTCCTGGTAAGCCTTTCCTGTCTCAGACCTAGACCCCTACTGCCACATGGACTCTCCACCCCCTCCTGCCTTCCACAGGGCAGGAGCTCTCTGTACTTTCTTCTCTTTCCTCTCTAAATCCCTTTCATGTTTCTTCCAGGCCCGTGCTCACTTCCCGCATGGGCTCTCAGACCAGGAGGGTGTCTCCATTTCCCTTCCCTTGGTTCCATACTTCCCTGAATAAATATAATAATTTAATAATTATCCTTTTCAATCTTATTTTATCCCAATGCCTTGGTAAAAACAGACACAAACAGAGTTTGGAGTTTAAGGACTCTTCCTGAACTCCAAAACTCCATTACAGAACTATGTAGCTTGTTTTGATTTTATAGTTAAGTGATCACCTTAGGTCTCAGAAGAGACTTTTGAAAAGTGTGGGGACTATTAAAGTAAATCATAATGTTTAGAAATATACTAAAAGCATTTACCATGAGATGAAATCATCTCTTTTGGTTTTCTGACCACAGACACCGTTAACAGCT
Source organism: Zapus hudsonius (assembly GCA_004024765.1). Classification (NCBI taxonomy): domain Eukaryota; kingdom Metazoa; phylum Chordata; class Mammalia; order Rodentia; family Dipodidae; genus Zapus; species Zapus hudsonius. The sequence goes on from PVHP010010367.1 coordinate 36,819, forward strand.
GCATCAGGCTTGTGTGCTATGCCCTCCTCATCAGGGTGGACTGTGCCCTCAAACCATTATAGCGATGAGAAAGTAACTGACACAGATCAGTTCTCTAGTTCTTGTTTGTTCCTGTTATTTGTCAAATGTAGAAAAGTTAATTCACTCAACAAATTGTTGTTTGAATTGTTGAGTACCCACCATAATTCAGGAAGTATATATTTCTATCCTCAATTTGATTACTAAAACAAATGAAAGAACTTGTCTTTATCTACCAAAATGCAATTAGAATTTTCCTTGTTCTCTTAAATTTATGGGAATAAATGAGGTTGCGTTGATGAGGTAATCTAGATTCCAGGCTTTCCCTTTCAGCTATTATGGCAAAGCCATCAATCAAGGACTGCCCAAGTAACTCCCAAATCACTGAGCTATCTCACCAATGTGAACAAGCCTTGTTAGATACATTCTGGTGTCCAAATCCTTCTGCTCTTTTCCAGTTCTCTCCATTGATACCCTTGGAGCCAGAAGTGAAACACAATGTCTTGTGGTTGTATTGAGTTCTGTTCTGATCTCCAAGTAATTCTGCTTATACATTCACAATTTCAGCAAACTAACTTTTTGGCATTATTTACAGCTTTCCCCTCAACTCTCTGAAGGACTAAGACATGACCTCAAAAGAGACCAGGGCTAGAGGCAAATGTGAGTCATAGACACAAAATCACTCTCAGAATTATTACTCTTTTCTGATGACCAATCCTTGTCACTGGACCACGTTATCACCCATGGATTCCTCTTAGCTTATAATAATTATCTCCCAGGATGGTCTGCAATACTTTTGCAAAATGGCTTTTGACAGTTCCTTCCTATTAATAATTTTAACAGGCCCAGAACATAGCTTAGCCCCAATTTGAGCCACTATGCAAGTTTATGGATTTGTTCAAACATTTACCCACCCCTAGATACCGCTTACTAGAAAACAGCAACTTGGAGGTAGAAGTGCTACAGATAGGAGTAAATTATCCCTTCATTCTGATATGTTTTACTTGGGAGCATTAGGGGGCAGACGTAATGAGACCACCAGAAGGTAAGGTTCAAGATCAGTCCCAAGTACAATTCTATAAAAACTAAAGGATGCCTCTAAGTACAGATTTGGAGGATAAGCATAAATTAGCCATAAAAGCACAAAGATGAATATCTAGTCTATGGTCTATAACAGAATAAGTTATAATTTGATAGAGCGTAAGTCCAATGTCCTCATTTCTGACAAATAGTAACCTATCCTAATTCCCTTTACCCATTCCTGAAGCTGTGGCAGACAGGTCCTTTCATAAGCCACAAGGCCCTTATCTCAAGCACCTTTGTCTATTCCTGTGGGCTGTATCTGTTGGGATGCCAGAAATGGTGGGGAGTTAACTCTTCTCTGCTACTTGCTGAGACTATAATCTCTCACAGGGTCACTGGCAAAATGGAGTCCCAGGTGCCCACAATGGCAACCACTCTTGAATGCTTTTTGAATGGACTTTTGAAAATTCCTGTCTCACATCCTTAGTCATTTGTGGAGTTCCTAGGACCACCAAACACCAAGCTTTGTCACTTATCCCACACACCCAGCTTCATCACTGAGGAAGTGACTTTAGTGTAAGACCAAATGAGAAAGAAAAGCTTCTAGGCAAGTTCCTACTGTAGGAACAAGGTTTGAGCATGTGAGGACAGGGAAAGGGGGAAAAAGAAAACTCTTTCCATTTTTTAGCCTGTCTCTCAGGGAGGTTTGATCAAGTACCTTCTAACTGAGGGAGGAAAGCAAACTTGAAACCCCATCCCCTAGGAGGTCCTGGTAGTTCTATCCAGGTAGCACACAGGGCCTCTGTTAGTTTACTAGGGCCAACAACTATAGAAGAATGACTTAGACAAACGACATTTCCCCTCATAGTTATGGAGTCTGGAAGTCCAAGATCAAGGTGTTTACAGGTTTGGTTTCTCCTGAGGTCTCCTTTGTCTTGTGAGGGGTCATCTTCTTACTGTATCCATACATATCTTTCCTGGGCTCCTAGTGTCTCTTTTTTGTTTGTTTGTTTGTTTTATTAAGTAGAAACTTTGTATGGACAAGTCATGTGTTGGTACCACCGGTTCCCTCCTCAGTGGGATTGCTGGAATGTTCCATGGGATTGAGGAATATGTGTTGTGCAAGCAGCAGTCAGTCACTTGGGAATGAAGGGAGCCAATGTCTCTGGATATTCCCCCACCATGGCTCTTTTTTTAAATCTTTCCACCCCTTCCACAAAGTTCCCTGAGCCATGGTGAGTGAATTTAAAATCTCCTTTAGTGTTGAGCTCTCAGCAGCTTTTAGATTTCTGCTTTGGAACATTTTACGGATCCTCATTGTCTGTCTCCATCATCCTGGTGCAGGTTGTCGGGCTCACTGTGGAAGCAGCACTCTTGCTCATCTCTCTACTTCTGTGGTTTCAACTGGACCCTAACTGATGTGTTAGGGGTAGTTCTTCTCCTGTCAGGAAGTCAGCTATAATTTCTGGTCTTGGTAGAATTGGGATGTCCATGGTTCTCACTGACTTCTGAAAGATAAAAACAGATTCTCCAAAGAATGAGATCAGCATAGGTTAAATGGGATAAGCATTTTTACTTTGGCAAGATTATAATGTGTGTAGACTCTCTTTAGACTCATAGTTAGTGGAAGCTTCCCCTTAGAGTCCAGATTCTTGGTTTCCATAGAAATTTGGCTTAGATCCCAGTTCCAGCTAAGGGTTCCTTGCCACTGAGCATATCTCTTAGCCAATCAGAGAGCCCTTCACTACCCACCTAGATTGAGTGCCACTATTGCACAGGTGTGTACATCTTGCCATTGTTGCTGTCGTGTAGCAGTGACCCCTGCTTTCTCTCAACATTGTTGGTCTATTTCTCCTGGAAGATCACATAGCACTTTCCAGCACTAACAATCTGGAAACTGGCTTTCCTTCAGATTCCAGCCAGGTCTCTCGATTTAGTGAGTCTGCAATCTGTGGTGTGTGTCTTTAGCAATAAGGTCTTATCTTTGGTCTGGGGTGGCTAATCAAGTGCTTTGACAGAGCGTGTTTTGTTTTGGAAACCTCAGAGGTCTCTCTGATTGACAGCTCAATGTCTCTCTGATTAACAGCTCAATGTGGGTAGTAACTGGTTTCTGGTACTGGGAGTTATATGCCAGCGCCAATTATGTTAGCGTTAGACTTCATCCCACCCTATTCAGAGACCATCTTACCAGACAATACCCCTGTGTGCCTTTGGAGGGTTATATAGTTTAGCCTACTATCCAGTAGTCAGGATTCTATTTTACCAATTCATTTTGGATTTAGTTTTATGTATATCATACCCCACCCACCCCCACAAACCCTATTATCTGTCTCTTGAGTTGCATATCAGGTTTGCTTGTAATTCAAGCTGATCCTGATTAGGAAGAGTGGATGAGGGAGAATATGTGGCATTTGTCTCTCTGATCTCTTCCAAGTCCATCCATTTTATGGCAAACTTCATTATGTCATTTTTCCTAACTGCTGAGTAGAATTCCATTGTGTATATGTTCCACAACTTTGATATCCATTTGTCCAGAGATGGGTTGTGTTGATTCCAGTTTTTAGCTGTTGTGAATTGGGCATCTGTAAACATGATTGAGAAAATATCTCTGTATTGAAGAGAGGAGCCTTTAGGTTAGATACCCAGTAGAGGAATAGCTGGGTCAGTTGGTAGCTTTATTTTCATGTTTTTCAGGAGACTTCACACTGATTTCCATAGTGGTTATGCAAGTTTTCATTGCCACAGCAACAAATGAGGGTTCTCTTTACCCTGAAACTTCCCCAATATCTATTGTTAGATTTTTAAATGATTGCCATCCTAGCTGGACTAAAGTGGAACCTCATAGTTATTTTGATTTGCATTTCCCTGATAATTAAGGATGTTGAACTTTTTCTTAAGTATTAGCTATTTGTATTTCCTCTTTTGAGAATTCACTATTCACTCCACTGCCTCGTTTTTGAGTGGACTGTTTGATTTTTTTTTATCACTTATTTTTTTTAGTTCTTTGTAGGTTCTAGATATTTGGCCTGTCTGTAGTGTAGCTGCCATCGCTTCTTGGCCTTTTGGCTAAGATCAAGTGTAGTGTAGCTGGTAAAGATTTTTTCCCAATCTGATGGTGGTCAGGTGTCTTTGCATTTGGTATGTTTGTATGTACAAAAGCTTTTTAACTTGATGACATCCCATTGGTTGAGTGACTATTGAATTTCCTGGGCCACTGGGGTAATATTCAGGAAGTTTTTCCCTACTCCTATATAGTGGGAACTTCACTCTTATTTTTTTTCTTCTGGGTTTAAAGGGTTTCAGGTCATACATTGAGGTCTTTAATGCACTTGGAGTTGACTTTTGTACATAGAGAGAGGAGTGGGCCCAGTTTCATTTTTTGACATTTGTGTTTATCCAGTTTGTCAACACCATTTTTTGAAGATGCTGTCTTTTTTTCCAGTGTAACATGTTTCCACCTTTGTCAAAGATTAAGTAGCTGTAGTTACTTGAACTAAGGACTGGGTCTTCAATTCTGTTCTGTTCGTCTATTTTTATGCCAGTACCATGCCGTTGTTACTATAGCTTTGCAACATAACTTTACACCCGGTATGGTGATACCTCCTGAGGTGTTTCTTTTACTAAGGATATTTTTGAATATCCAAGGCCTTGTGCCATTCCAAACGAATTTTGATACTATTTTTTTCTATCTCTGCAAAGAAAGATATTGGGATTTTTATTGGTATTGCATTGAATCTGTATATTGCTTTTGGTAGAATTGCCATTTCTGGAATATTAATTCTACCTATCCAGGAGCATGGAAGATCTTTCCGTCTTTCCACATCCTCCTCAGTTTCCTTCTTCAGTGTTTTTATGTTTTTGTTATTTAGATCTTTCACATCCTTGGTTAGTGTTATTCCAAGGTATTTGATTTTTTGTTGTTGTTGTTGCTATTGAAAACAGGACAGTCTTGCTGATTTCTTCTTCCATATGCTTGTCATTTGCATATAGGAAGGTTATTGACTTTCGTGTGTTAATTTTGTATCCTGCCACTTTGATGAAGGCATTTATTACCTTTAGGAGGTCTATGGTATAGTCATTCAGGAAGATTATGTAGAAGATCATGTCATCTGCAAAAAAGGAATAGTTTCACTTTTTCCTTTCTGATTTGTATCCCTTTCTGTCTTTCTCCTGTCTAATTTTTGGGCTAGAACTTCAAGCACTACGTTGTAGAGCAGTGGTGAGAGTGGACACTCCTGTCTTGCTCCTGATCTGAATGGGAACTCCTTGAGTCTTTCCCCATTGAGTATGATTTGGATTTAGGTGTTTTGTATATTGTCTTCATTATGTTGAGGTAAAAGCTCTCCATTCCCAATCTCTCCAATGTTTTGATCATGAAATGATGTTGAATTTTGTCAAAGACCTTCTCTGCTTGAGTGATATGACCATGTGGTTTTTGTGTCTAAGTTTATTTATGTGGTGAATTATGTTAATTGATTTCCATATGCTGAACCATCCCTGGAATGTAGTCTACTTGATCCATGTGAATAATGTTTTTTTTTCAAAAAAAATCTTTATTGTCAACAATTTGATTTATTGTATGAGAAAATCTTGTGATGGTACCTCCATTTCCCTCTTCTCTGTCCCCATTCCACTGGAGACCCTCCTCAGTGGGCATACTGGATCAGAATAATGTTTCTGATGTGTTGTTACATTTGATTTGTGAGGATTCTATTCAGAATTTTTGCATCAAAATTCATCATGGATATAGGTATATAGTTTTCCTTTCCTGTTGTATCTCTGTCTGGTTTTGGTATTAGGGTGACGCTAGCTTCATAGAGGGAATTGGGAAGCAGTCCCTGTTCTCCAATTGTGAGAAAAAGCTTGAGAAACAGTGGTTTCAGTTTTATGTTGAAGGTTTGGTAGAATTCAGCTTAGAATCCATCAGGTCCTAGACTTTTCCTTTGGAGGAGATTTTTTTATTACATTTCAGTATCAATGGATGTAATAGGTTTATTTAGGAGATTAAATCTGCTCTGGGTTTAGATTTGGTAGGTTGTATATGTCTAGGAATTTATTCATTTCTTCCAGTTTATCCAATTTTGTGGAGTAGAGGTTTTGGAAATATGTCCTGATGATTCTTCTAATTTTATTGATGTCTTTTGTGATCTCTCCCTTTGCATTTCTAAATTTGTTAATTTGAGGCTTCTCTCTTTTTTTGTTTGATCAAATTGGCCAGGGATTTCTCTCTTTTTTTTTTTTCAAAGAACTTGATCTCTCTTTTGCCAATTTTTAAATTGTTTTCTTAGTTCCCAGTTCATTAATTTCAGCTCTGATCTTAATTATTTCTTTCCTTCTAGAACTCTTAGGGTTGGATTGTTCTTGTTTTTCCAATGCCTTTAGGTGGTTGGTTAAGCTGTTAATTTTAGATCTTTCTGTCTTTGCTATGAAAGCATTTAGTGGGATGAATTTTCATTTTAGGACTGCCTTCATTGTGTCCCATGAATTTTGGTATGCTTTGTTTTCATTATCATTCAGTTCTAGAAATTTTGCAACTTCCTTTTTGATTTCTTCTATGACCCATTCATTATTTAAAGCATGTTGTTCAGTCTTCAGGAATTGGTATAATTTCTGCTATTTATCTTGTTAATTTCTAACTTCAATGCATTGTGGTCTAATATGATTGAGGAGGGTACATCCATTTTCCAGAATTTAAGGAGACATGCTTTATGGCCTAATTTATGATTTATTTTGGAGAAGGTTCCATGGACTTCTGAGAAGAATGTGTATTCTGAAGAATTAGGGTGGAATGTTCTATAGATGGCTGTTAAGTCTAGTTGATCTATGATGTTGTTAAGATCTATTACTTCCCTATTGATTTTCTGCTTGGATGATCTGCCTAATGATGAAAATGGAGTATTGAAATCCCCAACTATGATGGTGTTAGGAATTATTTCTGGTTTGTTGTCTAGAAGGTTTTTCTTTATAAACTGTGGTGCACCAGTGTTTGGTGCATCTAGATTTATGATTGTGATGTCTTCCTGTTGGATTGTTCCCTTGATGAGTAAAAAAAGCGGTCTTCTTTATCCTTTTTTATTTCTTTTGGTTTGAAGTCTATTTTGGCAGTTATTAATATACCACACACTTGCTTCCTATTTCCATTTGCTTGTAAAATTATTTTCCATCCTTTCACCCTGATAATGTGTCTATCCTTAGTGGTGTGTTTCTTGAAAACAGCAGATTAAAAGGTCTATTATTCTGATCCATCCTGTTAACTTGTGTTTCTCTTGATAGGCAAGTTAAGACCAATTATATTTAATGTTGTAACTGTAAGGTTTGATTTAATCTTGGCCATGTTGTACAAGGATTTAAAATGCTTTCTTGGGCTTTGAACAATTTTGTACCTGCTCTGGTTTTGGTAAATGTGTTCTTGTAGGCGCTTGAGGTTGGTTGTTCAACTCTTCTGTGTGGAGTATTCCCTGAAGTATTTTCTGTATGCTTAACTTCGTGTTCATATAATCATATGGCTGGCTTTTATCACGGAAGGTTTTCCTGTCACCATCTATTATGGGAGATACTTTTGCTGAGTACATTAGTTTGGGTTGGAAGCCATAGATTATTAGACCTTGAAGTGTTCCATTCCAAGCCCTTCTTGTTTTCAGAGTTTTAACTATGATGTTCCCTGGAGAATTTCTTCTTTGGTCCAGTCTGTTTGGCATTCTGTGAGCTTTGTGTATCTGGATGGGTCTCTCTTTTGAGAGAATGGAACTTTTCTTCAATAATTTTGTTAAATATGTTCTCCATGCCTATGGCCTTAATTTCTTCCCATTCTGGTTTGAAGCAGTTTGTTGTGGGGTGTCATGTTATCTACTCATGCACAGGTTGAGTTTGTTAGTGCATTAGCAGCTCTGGGCTTCTGCCTGGTATCAAAACAGAGTTGGAGGTCTGGAGTCTGCTCTAAGGAGCAGGCCAGACCAAGGGTTGGATGACTTGGCAGGTGTGGAGGCATTGGTGTGTGAAGGCATATGGGAATCAAAGGAGGCCACAGAGGGCAGAACTGTCTGCTGAGTCCACAGGTGGGGATGGCTGGGTGGGGTGGGGTGGACCTATGGGGCTGGCCAGGCCAAGGACTGGCACAGGGCAGTGTGGGGTGGGATGACCACAGCAGTGTGTGCCCACCTAGGCACGTGCAAGGTGGTGGGGGTGTGAGGAGACCTCTTGGGTGCAGGTTGACCCAAGTTTGGGCCTTTGGGTCCTCAGCGGCCTGCTGGGGACAATACAAGTTGACATAAGAATGGCACCCAGCTTAAGGGGCCCTTTGGGGCTCATGGTGGATGGCACAGGGTAGTACAGAGTGGTGTGGGACAGTGCTAGACCTGAGGGGCACTCTCTAGGCAGCTCAATGAGGGTGTGATAACCAAAACCTGAGCAGTCTTTGGGGTGCACAAGTGTGGCAGGGTAGCATTAGCAGGAAGGCACCAGGTGTGGTCCCACCAGGCACTGGGCCTTCTCAGCCCTAAGGGGCTTATGCAGGATGGGACTGGGAGTGGTGATGGGGCTTGTGGGGCCTCCCCAGGGCACAAGCGAGGTGGGATAGCATGAAGAGGAAGGAACCAGACCTGCAGAGATTGGGGCTCTTCTGTGACACACACAGGTCAGCATGGGATGGGGTGGGAGTCAGTGCAGGTTGGCACAAACCACAAGCACAGCTTAGGACAAGGTGCCAGTCTGCTCAAGACACAGGCTTGGGCCTGCGCAGGACTGAGTTAAGTAAATACCTCTCCACCCCAGCTTGAGTGGCTAGTATAGCCTATAGGAATGGACAGATTCCTGAGTGTGCACCCCAATGTTCCCCTCCAACCCCCAATCCCTGAAAACCTTGCCTGATTTATTTACCTTGCCTGATTTATCCCTGGGAGCTCCAGCATGGCTTCAAGTCCACCATCTTGGCCAGAAGTCCCTGATTTTACATATAAATATATATATATATTATGCATACTGAATATAGTAACTACATTTTTTTAAAAAGCCAAGCAAAACATTATATATATATATATATATATATGGGCTGGGGAAATAGCTTAGACTGGTTCTGGCTTAGTCGGTAAAGTATTTGTCATGAAATAATGAAGACCTGAGTTCAGATCCCCAGCATGTTGAGTGTGGTGGCATTTACATATAATCCCACCACTAGGGAGGTGGAGACAAAGGGATCCCCAAGGTTTGCTGGCTAGCTAGTCTAACAAATCAGTGACCTTTAACTTTAGTGAGAAACCCTTTCACTAATAATAAGGTGGAAAGTGATTGAGTAAAACACTTGATATCAACCGCTGGTCATCACACACACACACACACACACACACACACACACACACACACACAGATATTCACACATATACAAACATGCATACCCACACATGCACATCACATACATACCTAAAAATTTCCATTATTAATCAGTAATTAATGTCTACAGGACAAGTATTACAGAGCTGAGACATGGAAAATGGAGAAAAGTCAAAGATGAACAACTTACAAGTGTTGGCTTCAAAGAAGTGAAATTCTGTAAAGGAAAAAGTAATAATAGCATATAGATAGATAGATAGATAGATAGATAGATAGATAGATAGATAGATAGATCATATATATATATAAAGTATCACTACTATAGAAGTGCTACTGCCATGGAGAAGGAAGCATCTAGCTTTCACTAAATAGTTGATAAATAAATCAATGGAAAGACTGTCAATAAAAGGCATATTGATGAGATCTTTTTAAAGATAAGCAGATGTTCACCAGAAGAAGTGATTAAGGTCCATTTCAGAGGAAATGACACGTAGCAAGAAAAGGTCCAACATACATTATCACTCTAGAAAAGTCACTGGTTTCAAACAGAACTTTAAAATAAAATGACCTTAGAAACTTAAAAAGAAGAGTGGATGCCTCAGTCATACACCCAGAAATGTTGACATTGGCAAGAACGGAAAAGATGGCTAAACTCCCACAGGTGGTCCTCAAATGTTGCCAACTCAGAGAACCACCACTGGAGCATCCTGAAAACCTCCTCTTCTGTGCCTTCTTGAGTCCCTCCCCTCTCCTCCCAGTCATACTCTGAATCTTCCAGTAAGTCACAAAGAGAGAGCATGACAAGTACCTTCAGCAGATTACCTGGAGCTCTTTTTGTCTTGTCTTCTCCATAAAAACGAGGAGACTCTAGCCACATTTACAGAGTTGAATTTCAGTTTGCTTACACAGAAACCTACCATGCCTGGGGCTGTCTCACACCATGGCCTCCCAACCAATTATTTTAACACCCTGAATCAGAATCTCAAGGGGGAGAGCCATAGGTTTTTATTTTTAATAAGCACCTACATAGCTCTTACACAGAGAGTTTGGAACAGTTTTTCCTGCACTCAGTGAACTCTAACACCCCATTTTCTGTGAGTCTAGCTCACACAGGTCCTTTCTAGTTGTATGCCCAAATGAAATGCTTTCCCATCAGTGATTTGCAGTTCTCACTGCTGTTTCCTGAAATGCCAAGCCCACCCACACTTCCTTAGTCAGTCAGTAACAATGCATATTCTTCCATGTAAGTCTCTCTTACCACCGGTCCTCTTCCACAACCAAATGTTTCAATACCGACAGACAGTACAACCATCTCATTAAATGCAATATCATTACAGGTTTTTCCATTTAACCTTGTTTAAAAGAATACAACTTTCAACAGCAGTTTTGTGGGTGAGGTCAGCTAGAGTCTTGTGGAGTGAGATGGAATTTGAAAGCGTTCTGAAATTCTTAAAACCTTGAAAGCCTTTTTTTCTTTCTCCGCATTATCTGAGCTTACCTTCAGGGAGAGCCTAGCAGACTCTTTCTTTGCAGAGCCACAGCTTCCCCAGTCATGTCTGATGTGTTTACTCCCAGCCATGACAAATTTAGAATGCAAACAACTTGTGTCAACTGTCTTGGGTGGCAACAAATTATAACTTTACTCAGCAAGGACAC
>PVHP010010368.1:0-47875 GCA_004024765.1 Zapus hudsonius
GGAGAGGGAGAGACAACACCAGGGCCACCACCTTGTAAGTCTGGCTTATGTGAGTACTGGGGAATTGAACCAGGGGCCTTAGGCACTGGAGGCAAGTGCCTTAACTGCTGAGCCATCTCTCCAGCCCAGACCTGCTCACTTTCTACCATGTCACCAAACCTGTCGTTTCCAAGTAGGTGTGAGTTCAGAGAATCAAGGTCCTCTTTAAAGCCAGTCATGAGCAAAGGGATGAGGGCTGAAACGTTGAGTTAAGAATGGTCAGGGAATTGATGGATTTGATTCTAATGTTGCCCTCCCTAACTTCTGTATTGTTACCTAATGGCATGTCAATGTTTTCAACTTAAAATTTTTCACATCGGGTTCCAGAATGAAATCTCTGAGTAGAAGATTAGAAGCAGTCAAAATTACATTTTACAGATGATCACTTTGATCTAAGATGACACATTTCCTCCTACACACCTACACAGTTCTGCTTTCATAAGACCTTTTTTTTTTCTGGTTTTTCGAGGTAGGGTCTTGCTCTAGCCCAGGCTGACCTGGAATTCACTCTGTAGTCTCAGGGTGGCCTTAAACTCATGCCAATCCTCCTACCTCTACCTCCTGAGTGCTGGGATTAAAGGTGTGCACGATCACACCCAGCTATAAAACCATTTTTTACATCCTGCTTACGAGGAATTCTGGGAACAGTTCATAAAAACTGCATCTGTAACTCATCCTAGATGATCGCAGGTAGGTTCAGCAGCTAGTCATGTTGAGGAAGAAACATTCTGGGTTACCATTCTGTCTTCTCACATTGGCCAACAGTGAAATGTTGAAAAACAAAACAACAACCCACTTAAGACCTCAGTGAAGAGAGCTAGACCTACAGGAGCTTGGTCAGTGGTACATCACTTGCCCTTCAAGACAGGTTTCCCTAAGCTTCCACCCAAGAGGCTAAGACAGAAGCTAGCATGCTCAGTTCTGGGAAGAAGGGAAGGTACTTCCCTCCTAGAGTGAGATTCTTCCCTCTTTAGTGACTCTGGGGAGCTGTGTACACTTCTCCCCCGGGCACTTGGAAACTATCTGGGCTATCACACCCTTCAAAAGCCCCAGAAAACCTCTAAAAAGATTGAGTTTCTTCCTTCTTCTATGTTTGTAATTTAAAATAAGTAATTCTACAAAGTTCTTATTTTTCCTATAATTGTTCACTAATGTTTTAGATATTTAATTTTTAAAAAATTAATTAATTTATTTTTTGATTTTTCAAGGTAAGGTCTCACTCTAGCCCAGGCTGATCTGGAACTCACTCTGTAGATCCATGCTGGCCTTGAACTCATGTTCCTCCTACCTTCAGAGTGCTGGGATTAAAGATGTATGCCAAAACACTCAGCTGATATTTGAATTTTAAAATATATTTTATTTATTTATTTGAGAGAGAATGAGAGAAAGAGGGAGAATGGTTGCACCATGGGCCTCCTACCACTGCCAACAAACTCCAGATGCATGGGCACTGGGAAATCAAACCTAGGCCATTAGGCTTTGCAAGCAAGCTCCTTGAACTGTTCAACCTGTGCCTAATTCTGACTTGAGCCCCTGACAGTATAAGGTTAAGAAATGGATTCAGGTATTTTCAGTCATTCCCCAAAGAATGGAATAAAGAATGGAAGGAAAGATGAATCACCACGATCCTCCACAAACTAGCCATGCAGTTGATTGGGTAAACTTCTAGGTGCAAAATAAAATAAGGTGGCATTTGAGCTCCAAACAATGGCACAGGTTGCATTAGCATGGTAACCACGTCTCTCTGATGGTTCACTCACGGCAACAGGGACTTGCTGGGTCTTGCCCCTCAGCAACACTTCCTGCACTGATTGCCCAAAGGGATTGAAAGTTGATTCTCCTGGAGGTTAGTGCACAGGTGAGGGGATTTTTCCAAGTCTTTAGGGGCCTTCAGAACCAAATTCCCTTAGCATTTTGTACAGGGCAAGTATTGTAGTTACCTTCTCAAGGCAGGGAGAAAGCACACAATCAAAAGCAGCTGATGGGATCCAAGTTTTTATTTTGGTTTACAGTCTTAAGGGGAAGCTTCATGGTGGCAGGGGACAGCGTGGCATGAGCAGATGTTCATACTGTTCACCTCTGCTTCAGCCAGGGGAATACAGTAGCAGGAGAGTAAGCTAAACTAACAATGGCAAAGTTAGGGGTAAATAAACCTCATGGTCCACCCTTAGGGACATCAAGACTCACCTCCCAAGTTGCCATCAGCTGGGGACTAAACATTCAAAACATATGAGTTTATGGGAGGAGCATCTGCTTCAAAACACTACATTCATCTCCTGGGCCCCATAAACACAACCATGTGATGATGTAAAAATGCATTCAGTCCAACTTTAGAAGTCCCCATAGTTTTTGTCAATCTCAACACTATTCACATCTTCCCGTCTCTTAACCATGAGCCTGTAAAACCAAAAACACATAATGGCACAGAGTAAATATTCACACTGCAAAGATGGCACTGGACATAGCAAGGAAAGACTGAATCAATGTAACCTCTAAAACAAACAGGTCAAACATTAAATCCTGTAGTTCCCGGTCCAACATCTATAATTAGTGATAATGTCTCTGGAGTTTGAATTCAGCCCCTCCGGCTGAGCTACACACAGTCCAGGAAAACTACATCCCCAGCCAGCAGCTCTCCTTGACAGCTGTCCCACAGTACTGGCATCTGGATAGTCCTGGGGTTTCCACTGAAACCCACAGTTCATCCTCATGGCTCCACTGGGCCTCTATGCAGGGACTCCAACAACCCTGTCTCACATTGCCCAGTGGCCACTTCCAACAAAACCACCTTGCATATCCAATGACTGTTTTTTTGTTTTCCTGCATTTGTTATATTCCCATAAACCAGGTAGGCTACCGACATGTTAATCCAGGGGAATAAAGTTGACTTTGAAGAGCAGGATACTCTTTCAGCATTCTCTCTTCATGCTCCATACTTTCAAGAGTCTTCATTCTTCCTGCTGTCCCAATGCAGATCAGCTGGCCCAATCTCAAGGATGGTAATCTCAAACAACTGTGGCTGAACAGATGCTGTCTCCAGCCCAAAACTTTCATTTCTTTCTGTGTTCTATCCATCTGCTTATACCAGTTCATTTCTTCTCAATTCAAACCTGATCAAGTTCTCAGGACATATTCAAGCAAGAGCACAGGCAGCCTTTCAAGCAAACTGCTTTTAGCCCAGTCCACACAAAGCTGTTTCTTCCCTTCATAAGCCAAGCCTGAATAGTCCATAGTTCTTACTGTATTTAGATCTTTCAACTCTGACCAGAATGGCCCATGAAACTATACTTATAGCACTGCAAGACATCTATTAGGCCAAGGTTTGAAATCCTTCCACATTCCTCCTGCATATCAGTTTCAAAAATCCAAAAGCCACACAGTCAGGTTTCTAGCAGTAATAACCCACTCATATGGTACAATTTTTTTGTTGTTGTTGCAGTTACCTTCTCAATGTTGGAAAAAAGCACCTTTCACCAAAAGAAGTTAATGGGTGTAAAATTCTTATTTTGGTTTACAGTCTTGAGAGGAATATTCATGATGGCAGTGGACCGCATTGCATGAGTAGAGGCTGAACAGAATCTCTGCCACAACAGGCAGAAAACAGCAAAAAAAAAAAAAAAAAAAAAAAAAAGAGTGAGCAGAACTAACATTGGCAAACTAGGGGTAAAGAAGCCTCAAGATCCATCCCCAGTGACACACTTCCTCCATCAAGGCTCCACCTTCTAAATTGCTATCAGCTGGGGAACAAGCATTTAGAAAACATGAGTTTATGGAGAGGCATCTTATGCAAACAATCACAGGAAGGAAGGGTAGGTACTCTGTTAAAACTTCCATTATATTATCTCATTTATTGAAATCATATCCATAAGCACTGATAAGAAAAAGGCTAGAATTTGGGTGGTCCCAACAGCTCTTCTAGATGTTCATGGCTCCTGATCTGATTGTTTTTTAACTTCCTAGTACTGGGGGAATTTTTCCCCCTCTAAATTTTAGCTAGATCACATCTCAGTTGGTGGTGCAATATCCAGCAAATAAATGGTTGTATCTATGGTCTAAATGGATCATACATTAACCTGTGAGTGGCCATAGAAGTCAAAGGGGATTTGAGAAAGTCAGCTGCTACCAGGAAGTGCTGGGGAGCAAACCAGATCTACTGAACTAAATTTCTCACCCTGAAAGGTACTTTCTTTGGTCAATGTGGGTTATCTGCACTCCAGATCTGGAACCTTCCATCTAGCCTTCCCTAGATAGCAAGCCCACATCAGCCTAGCTCCAGGAAATAAATGTTACATAGCCATCCTGCCTTCTTGTGTCATTAGTGTTGAAGTTACCTTCTTATTGCTGGGATAAAGCACCTAACCAAAAGAAGCTGATGGGAACAGAGTTTTTATTTTGGCTTAGAGTGTTAAGGAGCTTCATGATGGCAGGGGAAAGCATGTCATGAACAGAGAGGGTGGACATCACCTCTGCCATAGTAAGAGATTGAGCCAAACTCTGGCAAAGGGGAGCTGCTTTAACACCCCTAAAGCTGCTGCCAACAACACACCACCCTCCAGTAAAACTCCACTTCCCAAGTTCCCATCAGCTAGGGATCAACCATTCAGAACACATGAGTTTATGGGGGACATGACTCCAGCCACCACATTTCATACCCAGTCTCCATAAACTCATGATTATCTCTATGTAAAATACATTCAGTCCAACTTTATTTTGAAAAAATTTTTTTTTTTGGTTTTCAAGGTAGAATCTTTCTCTAGCCCAGGCTGACCCAGAATTCACTATGTAGTTTCAGAGTGGCCTTGAATTCACAGCAATCTTCCTACTTCTGCCTCCTGAGTGTTTCTACTAAAGGTGTGTACTACCATACCAGGCTAAAAATATTTTTTTAAATTTATTTGCAAAAAGATAGAGAGAGAATTAGAGGGGGAGGAATGGGCATGCCAGGGTCTGTTGAGAGTGAAAACAAACTTCAGATACATGCACCACTTTGTGCACCTGGCTTTATGTGGATACTGAGGAATTGAACCTGAGCAATCAGGCTTTGCACATAGTGCCTTTAACTGCTAAGCCATCCCTCTAGCCTCCAGTGTAACTTTAAAAGTCCCCATAGTTTTTATCAGTCCCAACACTGTTCAAATATCCCCATAGTCTAAGATTTATTGTAAAACCAAATAATGGCACAGAGTAAATATTAACACTGCAAAGATAGCATTTGGAATAGCAAGGAAAGATTTAACCAATGTAAGATCTAAATCAAACAAGGCAAACAGCAAATTCTGTAGTTCCAAGTACAACATCTGTAATTAGTGAAAAAGTCTCCGGGAGTTCCAATTCCACCCATCTAGCTGGGCTGTTTTCAGACTAAGGAACAATCTATCTGGAGCCAGCAGATGTCTCACAGTCCAGGTATCTTCAATATTCCAGGGTCCCACCTGCAAATACCCATCACATGGCTCCACAAGTCTCCATGCAAGGGACTCCAAGAACCCTGCCTCACATCACATAGTGCCCATTTTCAAAAGACCCACACTGCAAATCCAATGACCTTCTCTTTCCTGTGTTTGTTATATTCTCATAGTACCAGGTGAGCTACCAAATTTGTTAATCCACGGGGTTGGATAAAGCCGACTATAAAGAATAGGAAAAGCCTTTCAACATTTTTCCCTCAGGCCCCCTATGTTAGAAAGATGTGGCATTCTTTCCACTGTCCCAATGCAGAACAGCTGGCCCAATTTCAATGGGGGTAATCTCTCAAACAACTGCAGCTGAAACAGGCTGCTGTCTCCGGCTCAAAACTTTCATTTCTTTCTGTGTTCATTTCTTCTGCCAGGATGGATTTCACACCAGTCCATTTCTTTTAAACTCAATCCTGCACAACTTCTCAAGACATAGGCAGAAATCAGCTAGCCTTTCATACAAACTGCCTGTAACCCAGTCCAGACAAAGCTCCTTCTTCTTCTCATAACCTAAGACTGAACAGTCCATAGTTCTTTCTGCATTTAGCTCTTTCAACTCTGACCAGAATGGTACATCAGGTTCTGCTTACAGCACTGCAAGGTGTCTCCTAGGTCCAAGGTTTCAAATAGTTTCACATTCCTCCCAAAAATTAGTGCCAAAAGGCCAAAAGTCAGAAAGTCATGTTTCTAACAATAACTACCCTACTCCCTGGGTACCAATTTTCTGTTGGATCTACCATTTCATTGCTGGCATAAAGCAGCTGAACCAAAGCAGCTAAAAGGAGCAAAGTTTTTGTTTTGGCTTACAGTATCAAAGGCAAGTTTCATGAGGGCAAGAAAAAGCATGCCATGAGCAGTGGCTGGATATTACCTTTGCCACAGAAGGTAGAAAACAGTAGCAGAAGAATGGCAAGGAGGTACTGACTATAAAACCCCTAAGCCTGACCTCAACAGCACACCTCCTTCAACAAAGTTCCACCTCCTAAATTACCATCAGCTGGGACTAATTATTCAGAAAACATGGATTTATGGGCAACATCTGATGTAAACCACCATAGTTAGGTTGATATAAGTCATTGGCAAAGGTCAGTTTTGTAGTAATCTTGACTTTGTTTAATTCTACTTTAAGGGTAAAGTTAGGGTGGTTTTTTGTTTGATTGATTGATCTTATTTTTAATTATTCATTTATTTATTTATTTATTTTGGTTTTTCAAGGTAAGGTCTCACTCTAGCCCAGGCAGACCTGGAATTCACAATGTAGACTCAGGGTGGCTTTGAACTCACGGTGATCCTCCTACTTCTGCCTCCCAATGTATTCCAGGATGGCCTCAAACTCAGTATGGTAGTTGGAGATGACCTTGAATTTCTGATCCTTCTGCCTTCACCATGCCTGGCTTAGAATGTGGGGAGGTAGAGGTGTGTGAAAGTGCACTCTCATTCCTTCCTGCAATCTGTTGAGGAGATTAGGAGGTAGAAACATGAATCTCAAGAGCTAACAAGACTCGTTTCCTTTTTCAAATTTTATTTTATGATCCCTTTAGTTTCCCTTCTTTGTTTATAACTAGGCACTGGCAATTCTCTTCAAGAGGCAGTAAGAAGTTCCTGAAAGAACAACAGACATCACCTTCCTTCTGCATTAAGCCAAAAGAGTCACACGGAGCTGTCAGGGACATTACAGAGCCTGCTTCTAGCTCTCCAGGGAGGGCTGCACCTTGGGGTTTGTTCAGTTGCGCAGTTCTATATCAGTTAGAAGTCACAGGTTCTCTTATCCAGTCATGTTTGGTTTTGTTTGTCTTCCATGGGAACACAATGTTTTCTTTTCTCAGTTCTCCATTTACAACTTGTTACCAAGAACCTGTAGCTCAGATGAGGAAGGTATGACACAAGTCTGTAAATATTCCTCATGGAAAAAGAAACCCCTTACATGAAGAGATGTGTACCTGCTCACTTCTAGATATGTGTTCCCTTCTGACCTGCAGATCTAAAGATATTGCCACATTTATTTATTTATTTTTGCCTCAACCTGACCCCAACTGTCCAATTTTTAAAAAAGTTTTGGCCTAAAATCTTTCTTGAAGGTCTGAGGATGTAGCTTACTGGTAGAGTACTTGCTTAGCATGTACAAGGCACATGATTTGATACCCCAACTCGGCAAACAAAACTTCTCAATCAAACATGGTGGCACATGCCTGTAATCCAGCCCTGGGGATGCAGGAGGATTGCTAGTTAAAGGCCTGAATTATATAGTGAGACCCTATCTCAAAAATATAAAATAGAGCTGGAGAGATCGACTGAATGTTTAAAGTGCTTGTATGAAAAGTCTGCTGGCCCAGGCTTCATTCCCTATGTGGTGTGTGTGTGTGTGTGTGTGTGTGTGTGTGTGTGTGTGTGTGTGTGTGTGTGTGTGTATGAAGTCATATGTTCTCTGCATAAAACTTACCCAGAGGGAAACTCACCAAGTTATTAAGAATAATTACTTCTGCTGACATTTTTTTACTTGTTCCTGTTCTTAAAGTAGAAGGAAAACTCATTTTGTCATCATACAAGCCTGGGCTGATTTTAAAATGAAATCATTATAGAATTAAAGCTTAAGAAAACTTGCCCAGGGTTCTGCTATACCACAGGTAGACGGTGCTAAGAAAACCTTAAGAGTGCAGCTGCTGTGGGGTCCACTCCAGGTATTCATAGAACTCATTAACAGCCAAGAGTTATGCTGCGCTCAACGTCTGGATCAGTGGTTGTCTAGGAAGGACAAGGAGAATCTGCTGCCTATGTGGGCCCTGTGGAAAACCAGGAAGCCCATGCGTGTGGTCCCAGACTCACTCCTACAGAGATGGGAGGCACGAAGTGGAAAGTGAGACTGAGGCCATCCCAAACAGCATCAGGCTCTCTAAAGAGTAATAGCACCTTCACCCTTCAAGCACAGAGAGAGTTAATATGAATGTGGGATGCAAGTGACAACCTATCAGGACCACACACGCCAACAGCCATTCTCACTAGAAAATAGCATCTAGATGCAATGAGCTAGGACATAGATATTCTTTAATATATTTATTTATTTGACAAGTAAAAGGAGAGAGAGAGAGAGAGAGAGAGAGAGAGAGAGAGAGAGAGAGAGAGAGAGAGAGAGAGAAGATATGCCCCCAAGCCTCCTGCAAATGAACTTCAAATGCATGCTCCAATTTTTGCATCTGGCTTTACATGGTACTGGGGAATCAAACCTGGGCCTGCAGGCTTTGCAAGCAAGCACCTTTAATCACTGAACTATCTCTCCAGCTCCCAAGGACACAGAAAGTTCTATAATAAGCACATATTTTATGACGGTTCTGGTAAGTAGAACATAGAGAAATGGAACACAGTAGCTCTGAAATTTCTCCTTCACCATGCCTGTTGTAGTCAGATTCATATTGCTGGGATAAATATCTAAACCAGGCACAGTTTAGAGGAAGGGATTTATTTGAAGTTTATAGATCCAGGGCAGAAGAAACTGGCCACTTTTCACAGATCCAAGCAGAAAGAAACCACCACCAGAGAGTATATACCAAAAGCAAGCACAAAACCAGCTGCAAAACAGCAAGCAAAGCTCACATGTCTCTGCGTACCTTTGAATCAGATCTGCCCCCCAAAAACCTTAGGGCTGGACCCCAGGATCCACTCCAAGTGATACCTCTTCCAGCCAGGTGGCTAGAAACCCAAGCTTTAAAAAAGTATTTTATTTATTTAAGAAAGAGAAAGAAAGAAGGAGAAAGACGCAGTAAAGAGAGAAAATGAGCACACCAGGGCCTCTTGCCACTGCAAACAAATGCCAGACCCATGTCCCACCCTGTGCATCTGGCCCTACATGGAGAATCGCGCTCAGGTTATCAGGCTTTGCAAGCAAGCACCTTTAACTGCTGAGCCCTCTCTCTAGCCCCCAAGTTTTAATAAAATACCTGACTCTATGGGGGAACATACAAACTACCACAATACCCTTGCACAAACTTGATGCCCTATCTCTATGGATGTTTCCTCTTTTTGACAGGATGCTAAAATAGCTTCTACCAGTCTCCAAATCAGTCATTCCCATATTTGTGCCAGTTCTTAGATATGGCTCTAAAAATAGAAATAAATTATATAAAATCGTTAAATTTATTTAATAAAAATAGTATAACACTACATGGACTCAATTTTTAAAAAACTTATCCTCACATGTTTTTAAACTAAGTTTCATCTTATACTTGAGCCATCAATCAAGTTCATAATTCCCCCTTTTTCATGTCCCCCACACCACATTGCATCCTTTAAATAAATAGAACTTGGACCCCTAATACCAGTAGTAAACAGAAAATCAGTTAAGAGCAAATAAAAAAAAATCAGTTAAGATAAAGACCTAATTATAGTCCTTGGAAAATAATAACATAAATGCCCATATTATACTACCTGTTCCTTTACAGCTAGTATTTTATTCTGATAATCTATGTATGGAACTAAGAAACTATATCAATTAGTACCATTATCTTACAGGAAGCAGATCTAGGTGGGTTCCTTTGCAACAAAGGCCAGCTCAATGTTACATACAGTTGTGATTACTATGAAAGAAAATTATTATCATCTACATATAACAAATAATTAACCACACTTAGATGAAAATTGCTATCTCCCAAATTTGGGGCTAAAAACTATATACAACTAAAGTTAAGCTTAAGCTAATTATGTTCTACTTAGGTTTTCACTTCTGTAGGCAAAACTAGTATCTAAAATATATGAACAAATTGGGTGTGGTGGCATACATCTTTAATCCTAGAACTTGGGAGGCAAAGGTAGGAGAGTACTGAGTTTGAGGCCAGCCTGGGATTACAGAGTGAAATCCATGTCAGCCTGGGCTAGAGTGAGATCCTACCTTGAAAAACAACATATATATATATATGTATATATATATATACATATATATATATAATATTCTGCCTCTAAAGGTAGAGTGCTAAGAATTTAAGAGAACAGTTGTCCTACAGAGAGATAGCATCATGCTCTCTAGAAAAGTACCCAATCATTTATCAGCTAACACTAGGCTTCCTCCTAAATCTTTGTCCCTTTCACTGGTCTAGATATTTATTATGGACTTCATGAAACATTTTCTGATGCCTGTACAACATGTAGTTTTCTTTAATTACAATTTATATTCTGTTCTCCAAGTGTTCATCCAGGTCTAAAGAAAGAACTTCAATGATTAATAGCTCTGTATGATTTGATCCTCTGCTCCTCATTGTCTTCTTACACTTGGGGGAGAACAGTTAAGCTGTCTTTTTAAAACCCTGCATTCTTTTTGAATCATCATTAAGAAAAAAAAACTGGGGAAGAAAGATTATATAAAGAAGAGGTTGTAATAGTGGAATTTAGGCCTTTGCTGATAAGAACTGTAGCTTCCAAGAAAAGCTAGACCTGAGAACAAGGCAATATCTTTTCATTATTAACATGAAACTACTGAAGTCTGGAGTTACTAATGGTTCTAAAAGCAAACTTTTGGTTTGGCTGGGCTATTTCTAAGATTGAATTTAGCTGAAAGATAATTCCTGTAAGGCCTTGATTTGGTTAGATGACCTTTTTATTTTATCCTATATTCCTCAATTCAAAGTAGTTTTAATCAAAGATCACAAAGAGAAAACCTACTGAGGTCTCTGAGACCCTTATGCTAGTTTTGTTCCTCCCTGGTTCTTTCTCCATGCTTGCATTACTACCAGGGAGATGTCTTGGTTGAATATGAGTGTCCTATATAAAAATAACTATCCTAAAAATTACCAAAACAAAAGGGCTGAGGAGATAGATCAGTGGTTAGACACTTGCTTACAAAGCCTGCTGATCTGGGTTTAATTCCCCAGGACCCACATAAGGCTAAATGCACAAAGTGGTACATGTGTCTAGAATTCATTTGCAGTGGCAAAAGACCTGGGTGTGACCATACATATACTCTTTCTCACTCATTCAAATAAAAAAAAATTACAAAACACCCAATAATATCTAGTTGTGGGAGTCAGGCACACCTTTAATCCCAGCACTTGGAAGGCAGAGGTAGGATCGTTATGAGTTCGAGGCCAGCCTGGGACTACAGGCTGAGTTCCAAGATAGCCTGAGCTAGAGTAAGATCCTATCTCAAAAACAAAACAAATATCCAATTGTTGCAAAGGAGAGTCCCTCATACTTTGTAAAAGGCAACCATTCAGAAGAACAACTTGACCATATTTTTTAAAAAAATATATTTAATTTATTTATTTCCAAAGGAAGTCAGAGATAGATTAGATTAGATAAATGATGATGATAGATAGATAGATAGATAGATAGATAGATAGATAGATAGATGATAGATAGTGCTTTAGGGCCTCCAGCTACAGCAAACGAATTCCAGATGCATGCACCACTGTGTTCATCTGGCTTTATGTGGGTACTGGGGAATTGAACACTGGTCCTTATGCATTGCAGGCAAGTGCCTTAACCTCTGAGCCATCGCCCCAGCACAACCTGGTCATACTTATCTCTCTTAAAGCATGTATTCCACGTCCAGGAATTTAGTGTGGTGGTTTGAATGAGAGTGTCCCTCATAGTTTGTGGTTAAGCCTCATACTTAGTAGTTCCTAGCTGGCTGAACCTTGCTAAGGTGTGTCACTGGGGCAGGTCTTGAAGTTTGTGAGCTCAGCTTGCCAGTGGTAGGTAGCCTGCTCGCTCTTGCTGCTGTCTCCCAAATGCTGTGGCAAGATGTGATGCCTAGCCTCTGCTTTGCCTTGACACGATGAAACTTCCCCTCAAGACTGTAAGCTAGAATAAACCCTTTCCTTCCACATGCTCCTTTTGCTTAGGTGGTGATTTTTTTGTTTTGTTTGTTTTTAAGGAATACTATAGAACATTGGTGCCAAGAAGTGGGGACATTATTCACATGAACATAACCATGTGGCTTTTGGTATTTTGGAACTGATTTGCAGTAAGAGTATGGAAAGATTTAGAACTTTGGACTAGAGAAAACTTGCAGAACTCAACGAGCCATTCTGGTGAGAGTTGAAAAACTGCAATCTAGAAAGAACTGAACTGTGAACAGTGAAGGCTTGGCATCTGACGTTAGAGGGGAGAAAAGTCTTTGCCAGGAACTGAGCTAGAAGTTGTGCTTTGAAACACAAAGTTGAATTTAAAAGTAATGGGCTGACCTGGGCATGGTGTCACATGCATTTAATCCCAGCACTCAGGAGGCAGTTAGAAGGATTGCCATGAGTTTGAGCCACCATGAGACTACATAGTGAATTCCAAGTCAGCTTGGGCTAGAGCAAGACCCTACCTCGAAAAACCAAAAACCAAAAATAAAATTTGAAAAGTTATGAACTGGTATATTTGACAAAGGAAAAACATAGAGAAGAAGGATATAAAAGATAAGAAGTTTGGCACAGAAAGAAATGAAAGTTTCCAGCTGGAGACTACAGGCTAGTTCAGCTGCAACTGTGTAAGACAATATCACCATTGAGGTCCTGGCAGCTGTTCTGCACTGGGACAAAAGGAGGAGTGCTGAGGGGGCTTGAGAGAATTTCAGCTCCTCAAAGTCAGCTTTCCACAGCTGTATAAACAAATTTGGTAGCCCAATAGACATTGGAAATATGACAAATGTAGGAAAGAGAGAATAAATGGATTTGTAATTTTTTTTTTTTGAGACAGACGCTAGGCAATGTGGAACAGGGTCATAGACACTGACTGCATAGAGGCCATGAGGGGCCATGGCTTGGAGCCATGAGGATGGACCATGGGTTGCAATGGAGACCCCAGGATTTTGGAGATGCCAGCACTATGGGGTGGCTGCCAAAGGAAGCTGTTCACTGTAGTTAAGATGCAGCTGCCTGAAAACAGGCATTCAAGGGAAGGAGTAGAGTTTGGACTCTGGAGTTTCATGAAGCTGCAGGATTTGATGTTTGCCCTTCTTGTTTTCTATCTTGCACTGATCCAATCTTTCCTTGCTATGTCTAATACTTCCTTTTTGAAACAGCAATGTTTAGTCTGTGCTGGAAGTATGGAACTTGTGTTTTGGATTTTTCAGGGCTAACGCTTAAAGAGACTGTCTTATATCTCAGCTAAGACTTAGGGCTTTGAATGGTGCTGGGATTGATAAAGAGTGGCTGAAATGCATTATGAGGTGGTTCCGAGTCTGGGGCCAGGGGTGGAATGTGGTAGTTTGAACATGGAGTGTCCCCCATAGCCTTAAAAGTGTTTGACTACTTAGTCCCCAGCTGGTAGAGCCTTTTGGGAGGTGGAGCCATGTTGGAGATGTGTCACTGAAGGCAGTTTGCCACTGCTGCCTCCAAATTTCTATGGCAAGATGTGATGCCCAGTTTCTGCTCTGTCATGCCATGACAAAACTGCCCCTCAAGATTATGAGCTGTTAAAAATCTCCTCCCATATGCTGCTTCTGGCTGGGTGTTTTGTCCCAGTGATGAGAAGGTAACTGCTAGTCATAGAACAGTCAACTTTTTCTCTATTATTTCTGTTACCTCTCTGTATGTTACATTGATGGGTCATTTATTCTTTTTAGTATGTTTTTATATAATAGCTTATAATAAGCTATTATTTCTAATCTGTAAGAAAAAATTAAAAATCAGTAAATATAACTTTCATTCATATATAAATCATACATAAATATGAAATGTAGGGACTGTCTTCAGAAAAGATTTTTTTTCATTTTTAATTGTTTTGAAAAATTCAATATATATTGTGTTTTTTTTTTAATGCCCAGGCTTTGGAGGATTAATAAAAATGCCCACGTCTACGTTTGTGATCATCACTTTCATGGGATAACTCAAGCAGAGCTTCAAGCCACGACAATGAGTAGACAATGTGAATGGTCTTTTCTTGCTTCCAGACTTTCATGGGCTATGAGTCAATAGTATGTGGTAGCTATAGTTCTTCTAAGGCTTTCTAGAATTCCATTATCTGATGAAAATTCTTTTCAAATTTTCCATTGATAGCAGGGCACATTATCTAAATTTTCCTGGACCACATAGTATAACCTTGGGAATAGAAAAAAATTTAATAGCTTTTTGGCCAAACCACATACCTTTTCTGGATCAACTATTCAAAATGCTTTCTTACGGTTCCATTGGGGTTACATTTAAAATCTTCTGGCCACTGTTTCCTAACTACTAGAATATGAGGGAAGAAGCCAATTATTTTCTATTTGGGTACTGGAAGAACTCCTAAAATGTTCTCAAACTGGTTTAGGAGAAAATGCTCAACATAAGATTTATTCCTGACCTAGAATAAGCTCATTAGTACTGACATATACTATATTTATAGGCCACAGCAATAACCATAGGTCAAGACATGACATTAAAAAAACCCACATTGTAGCCCAAAGACAACTAGGGTTTCTAAATATCAGCATCAGATGACAAACTGTTCAATATCACGCCTTCAATACACTGATTGAGGAAACCAAGTGTTGGTTTTTTGAAATAATGAACAAAATTGACAAACCCTTAGCCAAAACCCAAAAGAGGGGAAAAGACCCCAATCAATAAGATTAGAGACAAAAAAAGAGACAACACAACAAATACAAATGAAACTGAGAGACTCATGAAGACATACTTCAAAAGCTTATATCCCATCAAATTGGAAGACCTTTAAAAAAAAGTGAATTTCTCAATGCATGTGGCCTACCAAAGTTAAATCAAGATGACATAAAATAATTTTAAACAGATCTATACCAAGCAATGAGATTAAAGCAGTAATTAAAAACCTCCCAATCAAAAAAAAAAAAAAAAAAAAAAAAAAAAAAAAAGGTCCAGGTTGCTGACTTCACTGCAGAATTCTATCAGATCACTGGGGAACTGAAACCACTACTTCTCAAGTTATGCCATAAAATAGAAAAAGATGGAATGCTCCCTAACTGATTCTACAAAGCCAGGATTACACTAATAGCAAAATCAGAGACATGACAACAACTATAGACAAATATCCATCATGAAGACAGATACAAGTTTTTCCATAAAGATATTCCACAGTTGTGGATTGGAAGAATATTGTGAAAATGGCCATCCTACCAAAAATATATAGATTCACTCAGTATTAAATGAGATACCTCTGTCACCCTAGCTAAGGTTTAGGGAACATGGAAGAGGTGGCAGAAGGAATGTAAAAGCAGAGGATGGAGCAAAGTGCTATGAAACATTGTATTCTGGACATGAGGTGGTTATTGTGTTTATGATATCACAGTGCTATCATTACCTGCACAATATGGCTCCATGTCATCATGAAAGATGAAGGAAGGAAAAACCCCCATAACAATCACAAAAAGAAAGAGAAATAAAAAGAAAGGAATCCAAACAGTAGAGGGTCAGGGAGGAAGGGAGTCAGTGGAAGGGGTATGGGGGTGGGTGGAAAAGAGAGATAGGAGGGGATTATAATCAAAATATATTGTGCATATATATGAAATACTGTAAGTATAAGAGACTTTTTAAAAGCCAGGTTAGTTTGAGGCTCCAAAACGGCTCAAGTCCCTCTATTTAGATCAAAGAAGACTCCCTAAATTTAGGCAGCACTAATTCAATTACCTCAATCAGTCACAGAAGGATCTTATTAAAGTCAGGTGAATCTTTTCTAGGTTCGGTAAGCTCCTCTAGGCCTTCACTAAGAACACATGATGATAAACACGAACACTGTACTTGCATGACTAAAATGTTTTGTTCCTCATTTTCTAATTCTTGCATGATCTATTACATATGAATTCCTAAAAGCTCTCCCAGGAACAAGCAACCTTTGGAAGGATTCCAAAACTGACCCTACCCACCCCAGTTCTACTGAATCTAAGTCTCTGAAGATACATCCTTAAAGAGGCCAGGCTCCACTTATACCCATGATTGATGATTGAACCTAGAACCTCACTGATGCTGCTAGGTGAGGGCTTTACCATGGGACTGTATAGCCATCAGTACCCTCATTAGGAGGGAAAGAGGGAGGTAGAGAAAGAGAAAGAAACAGAGAGGGGAAGCATGTAGGTATCTTGCCACTGCAAACGAACTCCAGATGCATGTACCACTTATGCACATGGCTTTACGTGGATACTTGGGAACTGGACCTGGGCCATCAGGCTTTGCAAGCAAGCACTGATTTTTTCTGAGGGGAGTGGGTGGGAGGGTTTCAAAGTAGGACCTCACTCTAGCCCAGACCAACCTTGAACTCACTCTATAGTCCTAGGCTGGCCTGGAATTCACAGTGATCCTCCTACCTCTGCTTCCCGGAGTACTGGGATTAAAAACATGCACCACCACGATTAGCTCCTAATTTATTTTTAATTAAATTTTACAAGTGCCCTTTATAGTCTTTATGCATGCTGAAATATGAAACCCTCTGCGCTGAAATAATGTAAAAGTTAACAAAAGTGTCTGTGAAAGAACCTAGTAAGCAGTGTGTGGTGATTTGAAAATAATAATCCCCATATCCTCAAGTGTTTATGACCAAGCTACAACTGAATCCCCAGCTGGTGGAACCTTTGGAAGGGGGGGCCTTGGAAGGAGGTGTGTTGATTAGTGTACTTGCTGCGAACTTGGAGCTGGCTTGCTCTTGCTATTCTCTTTCTCTGCTGTAGATGTACAATGAAGTGTGAGCTAGCTTCCTTTATCATAATGAAACTTCCCTTTGAAACTGTAAGCTTGAAATAATGCCTTTGCTCCCAGAAGATAACTACGACACAGACGTAGGCAAGATTTGATTTGAGGATTTAATACCAATAGGAAAACAAGATTTGATTTTATTTTACAAATATTTTTATTTGAGACAGACAGAGATGAAGAGAATGAGCATGGGGTGCACCGAGGCTTCCTGCCACTTTTAAGCCAACTCCAGATTGCATGTACCACTTTGTGCGTATGGCTTTATGTGGGTACTGGGGGACTGAACCCGGGGCCATCAGACTTTGCAAGCAAGCACCTTTAACTGCTGAGCCATCTCTCCAGCCCCCAAACAAGATTTATAAAAGGTCAGTGGAAAGGAATCACAAACATCTTTATTTCAACAACTCTTCCTACATCTTCATTAGGCTGGTTGCATCAGTGTGCTGATACTTTCTTCTACCTCTGAAAGCTTCTTCAGGAGTTGGTTGACCTTAACCTCATCAAATTCCAGACACAGAAATTCAGATTCCTGTAAAATATAAAAGGACGTTTTAGAAGAATCATTTAAGATAGTTAAGGTGTTTCATCTGGCATGATTAAGTTCTAGAGATCCAGGGTCCCAGTCCACAAGTCAGTCTTGTACCTTTAGAACTAAGTGATATTTTACTATGCAAAGCAAATCCACACAATCCTAAAGGAAAGTGCTTTTATGATAGTTTCATAAAATGTTAAGAGGTATACAGATTTCAATTGTTCTCATGAGAAGCACTTCCTGTTATAAATTTCAAGATAAGTACTTAAGTGTTGCTCATTTACAGAGGAGAACTCTGTGGCACAGTGAGACTGTGAACTCTCCAGCTCTGGCTGACTCCAAAGCCCGTGTTGCATCCAAAGCACCTTGTGGTATAACAATGAAAGGAAGATTGTGCTTGGTTCTGGGTTAGCTTGGGAATTAGGCTAACTCAGGCTTTGCAATTAATCCAGAAACTATGACATATTCCTTAGACACCAACAGCTAAATATTTAAAAGTTAACAAGATCTTGAAATAGCAATAATATTTCTCAGGTCTTTTGCATACTACAAGACCTCTCTTCAAGGATTTCCTTCAGATGTAGCCACATCAATCATTGCTGTGATTGGTAAATCAATCCTAAATAATACGCTAAGTAAAAGAATCAACTTTTTAATGTGTGGTGGAAATGTATTTATCCCACATCCACATTGTCTTGTGAGACAAAGGCAAATTCTATGTATCACAGGGTGCTGGGTATATGGCTCCACGGTAAGGCATTCACCTGAAACACCATTTTCAAGGAATTTTAAAGCAGTATAAAATCCTTAGTGGTCACAGAATCCAACTGCCTTGTTTTCTAGAAAATGAAATTAGCTCTAGGTTATGTCAAGTCACATGTCTAATGTCCTTCTGTCAAGGACAGATTCACAAGGTTAATGCTTTTCTCTACACTTTCCTCTCTAAATGTTAAAGACGGATCCGAATATACTACACTAAATCATCTACTGACATAAGGAAGAGTTTAAATTGAAGGCAAATGAGAATCATCAGGAATGTTCCTTTATCTGATTAAAGGCAGAATCTTCTGAGAAATGAGGACTGCCATAAATCCTTGCCCTGGGGAGATTTATGCTGACAGAAAAGATGAAATGAAAAGTTGACATGAAGATGAGTCTACACAAACATACTAAAATAGCCCACATATATCATTGTTTTCCCCATATATTTATCTTCTTGTAATTTATTACCCCTCATTACTTCATAATTTATCAACTTTTGTTAAAATGGTATGCAAGACTTCTTTAACTCTTACTGCTTCTCTGAAGTTTTTCCTTTTTGTTCTGTAAAGCCTTTCTAAATTAATATATCAACATGAATAGGACTTGTAATTTGGGGGCTGGAGAAGTTGCTGAGTGGTTAATGCAACTGCCTGCAAGCATAACAATCCAGGTTTGATTCCCCAGGACCCACATAAAGCCAGATGCACAAAGTGGTGCCCATATCTGGAGTTCGTTTGCTATGCTGTGTTCAGTGCTGGAGGCCCTGGCACTCCCATTCTCTCTGTCTCTCTTCTATTTCTCTCGGCTTGCAAATAAATAAATTATTACTAGGAAAATATAAATCAGAACCATAGTGAGGTATTTTAGCCCATCTAGAATGGCTATTATCAAGGAAACAAAAAAATAACAAAAAAATAACAATTGCTGGTAAAGGTGAGAAGAGGAATGCTCATATACTATTCTTAAAAACTTAAAAATTTTTTTCTCCTCTTAATCTTTTCTCAGTTAAAATTCACAGGAGTTGAACCCAAGTGCACTTCCCAACCCTAACCCCAGAAAAGCAGGTAAATGAATACCAACATGCACCTTCAGAGGGAGAGAAGCCACTCTGCCATTGAATAGAAGAATGTTCAATAACAGATTTTGAAAATAACTTTGTTGTTAATAAACAACTGCATGTATCTGGATGGGAAAGGAGTATGGCCTCATGTTTGAGCTTAGAAATTTTGTCAAATTTTCATTTAGTTTAAGAAAACACGAGTTTAAGAAGAATGGAATATTGGGCTTAGCAGTTAAGGCACTTGCCTCCAGTGCCTAAGGCCCCAAGTTCAATTCCCCAGTACCCACATGAGCCAGACCCACAAGGTGGTGGCCCTGGTGCTCTCTCTCTCTCTCTCTCTGCTTGAACATGAATAAATAAAATGTTTTAAAAAAATAAAAAAAAGAAGAATGGAATATTAATAATAGAAGCTCCCTATGTTTCAAACTGTAGGAGTTGTACCTTTATGTAAAAAAGGACAAAGTTGGGCTGAGAGATGACTCAATGGTTAAGGCACTTGCCTGCAAAAAGGACAAAGTTATGAAAAATTAGGAAGTTCGGTTGGCAAAATTAAGACTAGGTCTTAGATTTGTTTTTCCTTTAGTTTTACTGAGATGTTTAGTTTTTGAGTTTAAACATGTTTTAACATTAGACCTTGGAAGAATCAATTCAGAAACTAATAATTACTGGTTACTAAAAGTACATATCTAGGACACTGACAAAAGAGATGATAAAACCCATGTCTCACTTCAGCACTGAGCCATCTGGTTTTGTATTTCTCTGTGAAAAGGCGATCAAGGACAATACTTAAAGATGAGGCAGGAATGACTGAGCAAGGTGTGCTAATAAATGTCTTTTTCTGATTAAGGGATCTTTAGTTTGCTATAGGTTTCAGTACTCAATCCTTGGAGCTTTGAGTTTTAATGTGTCCCTACTCGGGTAGCATAGGCAGGCTGGCCAGGGACTTTCTTGTTCTCTTCTTTCTCTAAGACACGATCTGGCGATGTAGCCTAGACTGGCCTCATCTTCTTGCCTTTGCCTCTGGACACTGGGATTATAGGCATGTGCTATCATACCAGGCAAAGTATGTTTTAATTTTCAAACGAAGCATAGTAATTGCTCTTATCTATGGGGTAGAATGTGACACTTAAATGCATGTGTAAGTATGTTGTAGGACATTTTAAGTCATTCTTCCTGCAACTCGACTACAGCCCTATGCACATTGACTATCCTTTCTCCAGTCTTCCCTCCCCCAATCTTGTCAGGCTTCAGTAATTACTCTTCTACTTTCTATTCTCTGTACCTGACTTATTTCAGTATACTCTGGTTTCATTTACATTTCTGCAAATGACAGCATTTATTCCTTCCTACTTTCCCTCCCTCCCTTTCTCCTTCTTACATTTCTTTCTTTTTCTTCCTTTCATGTTGCTAGGGATTGAACTCATGATTTCACATATCAGGCAAGTGTTATACCTCTAACACCAGAATTTCATTCTTTTTTATGACAGTAAAATTCCATTGGTTATAAATATTTTATTTATTGGTTCATCTGTTGGTAGATACACAGTTTGATCCTATATCTTGACTATTATGAAATGTGTATGTAGCTATCTTTCTGACACACTGATTTTAATTTCTTTGGATAATACTTAATACTAGGACTACTGGATCACATAGTGGCTTTAGTTCTAGCTTTGTGAGGACCTTTCAAATTGTTTTCTGTAATAATATGAATATGTGGATTCTTCTTTCTCCTCACCTTTAACGGCAACTGTGTTATTTTTGTTTCCTTGATAACAGCCATTCTAGATGGGATGAAATATCTTACTATGGTTCTGATATGCACTTCCCTAATAATAAGTGATGTTGAGCATTTTTTTCATAAACTTGTTGGCTACTTGTACACCCTTCATGCTCCCTAGTGGTAAGAATCAAACCTGTATACATGCTGTCTTGAGAAAAGTTTATTCAATCCATTCACACTTTTTTCCCCTTGGTTTTTCAAGGTACAGTCTCCCTCTAGTCCAGGCTGACCTGGATTCACTATGTAGTCTCAGAGTGGCCTGGGATTCATGGCACTCTTCCTACCTCTCCAGTGCTGTGACTAAAGGGATGCACCACCATGCCCAGCTCACTCACATATTTTAATGAGATTATTGTTATTTTCTACTGAGTTCCTTACATATTCTTGAATTCTGCAGGCTGTCTCTTCACTGTTGTTTCCTTTGTTGTAGCTCAGTTTATCTTTATGGAAAGCCAATTTTGAGGGGGGGAAAAAGCAGCTAGAAAAGACAAAGTTAAACATATTTTCCTTCCCCTTTCGATCTTTACCACTCTTGCCATGTAAAACAATACACGCTATCTTGGGAATACATATATAACTTGAAGATAGCATGTACTTAAAACTGTACCACTGGGCCTTAGCTTCATCTAATCATGCTATCAAAATATTTTTCAAACAATTCAAGAGTTTTTAAGCTGGAGTTTAACATATAGGACTTTCTTCTCATTGTGCTTTTCAAGAAGGGGCCTATGAAGAGCACATCTAATGCAGCTGAAAATACACTTAGGCATGCAGAAGATACATAGCAAGCTGGGTGGAAAAATAAACAAGAAACAACCTAAAGCACTGTTTTGTGGGGTTTCTAAAATTTCATCTTTCCTTATCTGTGTTCATGTGGTGAAAATGAGAAATGGCAAGCCTGAAATTTCTATAAAGTATATGAACTGAGAGTTTGAACCCTGTTTCCTTTCTATTATTTTCAGTTCTTTTAAGACAGAGTCTTAACTACAAATTACAGAATAGCTTCAAACTTGTTATCCTCCTGCCTTAGCTTCCCAAATGTGCACCACAGTGTCCATGTTTCTTCTCTGTAGAGGATGCAGCATGGGATCTGGCTGAAGAACAAGCAAGCACACCATCATGAAGAACAGAATACTTTGCCATCACAGGGAGTGTTACAGTGTATTAGGTGCAAGGGTTTATGTAAGTTTTCTGAATGAAAATAGAACACAAAGACAAAAGGTTCAAATTTCCAAGTAAGAAAGCTAAAAGAAGCATAAAATTCTAGGAAGAGATCCAAACCAACAAAAAGCCAAGCCAACTTCAACAGCTTCCAAGACAGCCACCTCATACACTCCTAAGAACTTCTTTCCTGGATGACCAGTGGTACTTCTCAGAACACTTTGATTTGCCAAGCCTAAATCCTTAATGGTTTAGATTAAACTAATTTCCTAGCAAATCAATGTGGAACTAATTATTAGTATATAGGATAAGTGACACCTGATATTAAGTAAATGTTTGGTTCTTTCCATCTACACATTAAATAACTTCTTTCTGTACAACTTCCATTTAAATGATCTTCCTACCATGATGAATTATATCCCACCAATCTATAATTCAAAATAAACTGTTCCTTCAAAAAAGATAATCTCCTCATCTAAGCCCAATAAGCACACCCGAGTGATTATTCTGTACAAAAGTAGCACAGCAATAAATGCTAAAAAGAGTTAAAAACTTAATACTTAAGTGGGATTGCATTCAACGTAAGGTATAAGAAGATCCTATAGTTTTCTGTTATTCCTATTTCCAATACAAAAATTTCACAAGGCTTTATCAATTCATGGATTTTACTTCACATGAGGAATTTGGCAAGTTCTAATGTGTGTTCTGTCAAATTGGGGAATCAAGGGTGCAAATGGAAAAAGGGTATGTTACAACCCAATAATCATACTAATCCCAGGGGTCCACACTTAGTCTGCCAGATTTCATAAGGCATCATTTTGCTTTAAGTTTTACTTGTTGACACAAGAGGACTCTTTACTAGGCATGAAGTTTGTCCTTTGGCCTGGGCTTTCATAAACCTCTGGCCTCTAGCTATACAATACCATGACTTCTATGCTTGATGACTGCAAAGAAAGAACAGGAAGTTGAGGTTAAAACTGGCATTGGTCTCTTGAAGTACAGTTATGTAATTAAATAAGATACCCAGTAGCTCTCAGTTGCCTACCAGAGAAACTCAAAATATCTTCATTAGCAAACCCAAGTTTATCAGTCATTCCCATTCACATTTCCTGGTCTCCAGGGGGCCTTAGACTCACTAAGTAGTCAAGGAGGACCTTGAACTTCTCATTGTCTTGCCTTGACCTCCTGGATGCTGAGATTACAGGTAGGCACCACCACAGCTGATTTATGAGGCATGGGGATCAGACCCAGAGCTTCACATATGCTATGCAGGCACTCTACCAACCGAGCCCCACCCTCAGATCCCTTCAAGAGATTCTGAAGCACAGAAATAGCTTCTCCCCAGTTCCTGCACAAAGAAACATTTATCAAACTTGAAGTTCTATGTTTCTGAAAACTGTACTCATCACTCTTCATCTGCCCCATCATACACTTCCTCTATCCTTCTCTGCTTGCTCCAGGCCCTGGGTGGTTATGCTTTAAAGACTCTCACTCTCTTGTCTGGATTATAATTGGTTTCAGATGAGAGATAGAGACAGAGACAGAAACAGAGTCGTTTATTTCTTTCCCAACTTCTGTTATTTCTAATATCTTCTATCATAAAGGAATTCCCCCCCCCTCTCTTTAAAGTAGGCTTTCACTCTAGCCCAGGCTGACCTGGATCTTACTCTGTAGTCCCAGACTGGCCTTGAACTCACAGAGATCCTCCTACCTCTGCCTCCTGAGTGTTCAGATTAAAGGTGAGCACGACCACACCCGGTTTTCTCTTTTTTATGCATATGTGCCCATATATGTGAGGTTATAAAACAACTTTGGGAGCCATGCTCAGAAACAGGGTCCACTTTGGTTTTTTTAGACAGTGTCTCTCACCACTTCAGCTAGACTGGCTGGTGAGGGAGTCCCAAGTATCTTCTTGTCTCTACCTCCCCAGCACTGGGATTGCAGGCATTCTCCCCACAGTCAGCATTTTTACCTGAGTACTGGGGCTCAAATTCAGGTCTGCACGCTTTCATGACAAATACTTTAATGGACTAAACTATCTCTCCAGCCCTAGAGGAATTATCTTTTTATTTTCTACTTGATTTACTGAGATCAATTACTATTTCTTCTGGTTCACAAAGTCAACAACAGTATATCAGTATATCTCTTAAGACTGCCAAAATAAATTGTCACCAACCACAAACCCCACAGATGAGCAGAAGATCACGGCCAAGTTGGTAAGCAGATTACCTATTGAGAGTCAAATAAGAGGATGACCTAGAACTGACATGGCATACAACATCCCCCTGGATCTGTGGGGGAGATTTGTTCCAAAATCTCCAGTAGACGGCTGAAACTATGGCTCGAACCAAACCCTGCTTTTATACATGTCTGCCTATGCATATATATGAAAATGTAGTGCCTTTTCCATCTTAACTATTTATCTTACGCTGTAGCTAGAGTAATACTAGAATCCAGTTCTTTTTCCTGCTTCACCATTTCTTGCAGATTTGTTCTTAATAAAGATCTCAATGAGCTGCGCATATATGCTAATTTTTCTTGACTTATTAAATCAAGAATTTTTACCTTTTTATTATTCTTCATATATCATTTAAATTTAATTTTAAATAACAAAATATTAAAATTTCCATATTTATGAGTATGATGGTGACTTTAACACATGTATACACCATGTAATGTTTAAATCAATTTACATGTGTGTTTCCTCATTTATTCTTTATAGTAAAAAGCATCAAAATTATTTATTCTAGTCTTTTCAAATAAACAGTATATTTGCTATAGTAATTTATCTGTTGGACAGTATGTCAGAACTTCTTACTCTTATCTAATATCACTTAGGATCCATTGATTAAACACTCTATCTTTTTCTTTCCTTTACTCTCTCCAACCTCTCATTAATTAACACCATATTCTCAACTTGTATTCAATAGATTATTTACTTATTTATTTTGGGTGCTAAGGGCTGAAGTCTGGACCTTGTGTAACCTAAGCATATATTCTACTACTGAGCTATACCACCAGTAAGATCAGCTTTTCTATATGCCAGATATGAATGAGATCTGTAGTACCTTTCTTTCTGTGCCTGGCTTGTTTCACATAACATGATGTCCTCTATTTTCTTTCAAGTTATTGCAAGTGACAAGATGCTATTCTTTTGTACGGTTGACTAATATTCCATGATATATATGTACCATATTTCTTTATTCATCTGTCAGTGGAAACAGGTTGTATCACTTCTTGGTTATTGTGACACTGCAATAAACAGGAGTACAGATGTCACTTCAACACACTGATTTCATTCCCTTTAGACATCACCCTAGTGGGTGAGATTATAGCTCATATAGTTGATCTATTTACATTTTGAAATTTTCACTTATTTACTTATTTGCATGTGTGTTGCGGGGTGTGTGTGTGTGTGTGTGTGTGTGTGTGTGCGTGCGTGCATGGGCATGTTTATTTGGGCACATACAGGCCATAGCAGGTGTCTGAAGGTGTCTGTAACTCTTCTTCCACCTTTGAAACAGGGTTTATTGCTGCCAGACCAGCTGGCTTGTAAGCTTTGGACTCTCCTGGCTCTGCCTCCCATTCTTGTAGGTGCATTGGGATCACAGACGACCACACTGAGTCTGGCTTTATGTAGGTCCTGGGGAGGACTAACCTTGGGTTGATAGGCTTTGCAAGCAAATACCTTTAGCCAATAAGCCATCTTCTCAGCCCTCATTCAAATGTTCTGAAAGATAGGGTCTTTATTATGTGGCCTAAGCTGTCCTTAACGTCTTGATCCTTCTGCTGCATCCTCCCCAGTCCTGGGATTACATAGCATGTGTCAACATTCCTGGCTTAATCTGAAGGAAATCATGCTAATTTCTGACTCAGCGGAACTAGCTTCCACATAAAAAGAAGCAGTGGACCTGAGAAACAACTGCTGAATAGCTTAAAACAAGTCATATTGAAGGGGGAGAATTTTCACTGAAATTTGTATAAAACCAAATGAAAAAAAAAAGAATGCTGCCAACTTTCATTTGAAATCCAGATTTGGGCTCATCTTCATTCCTAATGAGGTACATTTGAGATCAAACTCATCTGCAAGTAACTTTGACAAACAAACTACAATATTTACATGAAAAAAAAAAAAACCAGATTACTTCCTCCACACCAAATCAAAGCAGTCCAGAGGGCCTTGAACATCAGTGAGGCAGGAACTAACCACACAATCATGCTTTCTTTGAAGGGGTACTTGATAATCTACAGACAGAGCAGAAAACTGCACACAATGCATCTCATAGAGGAGAGCAACAGTAAGGACAAGCTCCCTGCTGGGGAGGAAGGCAGACACGGATAATCACACCAACTCTGGGAGGGCAGATTTTCTCCACGACAAGAACTGCCAGCAGCATCATCTGTCTACTCCTAGATTTCTCAAGGCAGTTTCTGCATTTATTTATTTATGTATTTATTTAGGACAGCACCATAAAGCAGAAATGGGCAGAGTTAGAAAGCAGCATTTCCCAAGGCCTTTCTCTAGAGGATGCAAAGTATGTAAGGAGGGCAAAGGTTGAAATGACCAAAGATAGGATGACTTTCAAATTCAGAAAAGTGCTGATTTGGGAGGTAAAGTTTTACAAGATTGGGAGAAGGTGGGTTTTAAGGACTAATTTGTTGGGTTTCCGTCAGTTTCCCTGCATTAGTTTGATAGGGCTGTTGTAATAAAATACCACAGACTGAATGGCACACACAATGCAGGTTTCTTCCTGAACCCTTTCTTCTTGACTTGTAGATGGTCATCTTCTCAGTTGCCCTTTCACTGTATTATATCATCACTCTCTAGAGTCTCTCTCATATGGACACTACAGCTCATCCCATTTGTTTCCTTTGAACTTGGTCACCTCTTTAAAATCTTTCTTCCACATGTAGTTATACTCTGAGGTACAGAGTGGAACTTTAGTGTAGAATGTGGATTGGATACAATGTAGTCTGTAATAATCCCCAATGCTTTGAGTGTCCTATGAGTATCACGGATCTGGTGTTTGTGCCTGAGATTATAATGACAATCTCATGTTTAGTTCTCAGTTTTGTGCTCATGTTGCACAAATAAGAATTTAAGCAAACCAAAAGCAAAACAAAAAAAAAAAAAAAACCAAGCCTTCTGAAAAACAAATCACCCAAACACACAAAACTCCCACACATACACAAAAGCAATCTGTGACTGACCAGCACTGCACATCCTTACTGAGCTACTCTGAAATGTCATTTAGTCTGTGGGTCTTGCCAGAAGAAAAAGTGTCAGGATTTTACAAAGCTATGTAAGGAAGGCAGGGGTTGAAATGACCAAGAATAGGGTGGCTTTCAAATTCGGAAAAGTGCTGTAGAAAAGTAGAGGATTTAAAAATGGCACAAAAGAAATTTACACTGCCCACCACTCCATCCTTTTGGCCACCTGTGTGTCAGTCGTATTATGTCTCAGAGTCTAGACTCTGGCTTTGGCACACCATGCTGTGAGAGAATAATGAGAGTCTGAGGGAAGTCAGATACTGGCTCTCTAACTGAAATAGCTAAAAAGTTTTGGAGGTGATGAGTAGGAATGTGGAAAGAGAGGAAGTCACATATTCATGAAGACTGCATCCTGACATCACTTGGATACAATAACCACCTCTGACATTAAGACAGTATTTCATGATCTCATTTGATCCCCAGAGTATCTTGTTAAC
The DNA here is from genome assembly GCA_004024765.1 of Zapus hudsonius. Taxonomy (NCBI): domain Eukaryota; kingdom Metazoa; phylum Chordata; class Mammalia; order Rodentia; family Dipodidae; genus Zapus; species Zapus hudsonius. The sequence continues at coordinate 28,114 of PVHP010010368.1, forward strand.
TCGGAAGGGAAAAAGCCATAAGGTAAGCTACTTTGAACAACTGTAAAACTGACAGAATTTTTGCATCTCACTCAAAGAAGATCTTATCAGCTAAATCTGATTAACTTCATCAGAAATATAATAAATTTATGTGCTTTGATATATTCTAATTCCACATATGGAAGAAAAGAAATTAAAGCCTTATTTTCTTAAAATTGACCACAATTCTATAAAGTAGAATTTAAAAGTACACATGGAATAGAAAATCTGTGGGTCTCAGATACAGGGATCAACTCAGGGCATTTAGAAAAAAGCTTTGGAAGAAAGAATCGATTGTGAGCCCTGAGGCTGAAAACCACTGTCTTATGCATACAACACAGCTATTACACTCCTGAAGTCACAGCAGCTATGTTTTCCTACACAAGACTGAGCCTGCTGATATTTCACCATCACTGTGGTAAGGATCCATGAGAAAGAAAATGTGCACGCCAGGGCCTCCAGCCACTACAAATGAACTCCAGATGCATGTGCCACTTTGTATATCTGGCTTTACACGGGTGTTGGGGAATCCAACCCGGGTTGGCAGGCTTTACACAGCACTCACCTTTAATCACTGTGCCATCTCTCCAGCCCCAGGATTGCTATGTTTCTACTGGTATTAAAAATGCTGAGTGAGCCAGGTGTGGTGGTGTACATCTGTAATCCTAGCACTCAGGAGGCAGAGGTAGGAGGATGGCTATGACTTCAAGGCTACCCTGAGACTACATAGTGAATTCCAGGTCAGCCTGTGCTAGAGCCAGACCCTACCTTGAAAAACCAATAAATAAATTAATTAAATTAAAATTATAATTATTAATAAATTAATAAAAAATAAAGTTAAGATTTAAAAAAAACTAAGATATGGGCTGGGGAAATAGCTCAGCAGTTAAAAGTGCTTGCTTGTCGAACCAAAAAAGGAGCACTCGTGCAATGGAGAAACCTGGATCTGGGGGAAGACAATCAACAACTTTTAAATTCGGTCAAATATTCCACTTAGGGAGGGGGAGCCCTTGACTGGAACTGGGGATTCAGGGCAATAGGCACCAGATCCGGTACTCTTGGGCTCACAAGAAAAGATGCACTATGGGAGCGATTGGCGGGGAGGCTACTAAAAATAGAATCTTGGTAATCCAGAATTGTGTATATTTGTTAACCTAGACTGATCTCACTCTCTGATGGAGATTGTGTTTGTATTTTTCAGGATGCATCTGTGGCCCATCTAATCCTACCATCCGACCATAGGCAGTTAGCTGAGATCCTGGCAAGAGATGAGCCACCACAGTCATATCGTGGAGGATCCATATGGAATCCTGCAGAGAATGACGGGATGAACAAGGGACCCACAGCCACAGCCATTCAATCAACACAGGATAAGCCAGGGTGACAGAAACCAACAATTTTCGACACAAAGATCCCTAAGCTCACAACATTAAAGCAGCCTTAATACTCACCCACCACGACTCAGTGAACTGAGCGGAAGAGGGGGTAGAAAGATTGTGAGAGCCGTGGTGGGGGAGACTATCCAGAGGCATGGCACCCCTTAGTAACAACACACTTGGGCCAGGAGAACCAGGCTGAGTACTAGGCTATCCATGGTCCCCTGCCACAAGGACTGATCCAGGCGACCCACAGAGGAGGATATCCAGCTGATTGGGGATGGGGAGGGGAGGCATTGGGGAATTGGGGATAACAACTCATTGTTTGCCCACTAAATAATGTAACTCATTATGGACAATATATATATATATATATATATATATAAACTGGGAAATATTTAACATGTCTAAAAAGGAAAAAAAAAGGTGCTTGCTTGTGTAAAGGCGTTTGCAGTGGCAAGAGGCCTTGGTGGGCCCATACTCTCCTGCTCTCTTTCTTTCTCTGCTTGTAAATAAATAAATAAATAAATAAATAAATAAATATTTTTTGAATGCTAAGATACAACAAATTAAAGACTCATAGAAGCCCTATGGCAAGTCAGACTCTTGCCTGTCTTAAAGTAACTTTAATTCCATTTACTCTTGCCTCAGATACCCAAAGATTTGGGTTATCGAAAATAATACCAAAGACATTAATCTCCAATGACAACTATTTGTGGTGTTTATAACTTAACTGCCCATGTTTCTTGATTAAATGAGTATTTGAAGTGTCCTACAGTAGAGTTATCTAGTATTTAAACAATTAAATAGCATTCACATTTTGTCAAAGTCTCATTTCCCTTTCTGTCTAAAATAAAAAATAACATTTCCCCAGTGTGCGCATATTCTCTCTCTCTTTCTCTCTCTCTAATAAAGAAAAATAAATATAAATATAAAAGAAATATCACCTGATTATGTCCACAAGCCTACAAACACTAATTTGTGACAAATTTAACCTTTAACTTCCATCCCTGTCACTAAAATTAGTTGGTGCATAGGAAAAGGCAATTTGGTAAAAAGAGAATTTAAGGTGATATTATATTGTTAACCTAATTTCTGTAATGTGACTTTCCATCTACTTCTCTAAACTAAAACCAGATGACAAGGTAATAGAATATAGCAATTTATTATCCACGAATAAGAGTTATAATAATTTAGATATTAAAGCCCAACCTTTCCTAAAAATTCACATAAATCAAACTGACCAAAAGAAAAACTAGAATTATTTTGAATACTCCGAAGATAAAATAACAATGTTTCAATTAGCACAAATAACTATGTTATAGAGAGGAAGATCTAGTTTAAAAATGTAAGTTGTGAACCGCATATGATGGTTCATATCTATAATCCCTGCACTTGGGAAGTCTGTGAGGTAAGGTAGGAAGGTTGCCATATGGCCAGCTTTTTCCTGAAGAGCACTTTCCTGCCTATGCGGTCTTGTGTCTACCATACCTTAGGGAGCAAGCCTTCCTAGCAATGTGGAACATGAAATATTTGGCCTTTACATGCAAAAATATAATGTATGGTCAACAGGGAAAATTGTTAATTAAAGATCCTAGGAAAAAAGCTTCACCCACACTAAACATCCACAAGGCTTAATAAGACTAATTAGAACCCAATGATTAGACAGTGTTGGAACACTGCAAGCTCAGGGTCAAATTATCTTGGACTATCTTAGTCCCCAACCCCCCCCCCCCATTTGTGTCCATCTCTGTGTGTGACCTAACATCCTGTGACTATTAGGTAATCTTTGGAGAGTGTACAAATAGACTCATAGCTTCCACCAACCCCAAAGCTAAGGATGTCATCTTATAGCCCCTGAGGTCTATAGCCGAGTATTCCCTGCTTTGTAGTAACCTGCTTAGCTGATGCTTCCGTTAATGCATTTGAAAATTGTCTTGGTTTATAACTTTGTCTTAGTATAAAAATTTCATGAAAATGTTGCCATATTGAAAATTTGTATTTGGGTAACCTAAAACTTTATTCTCAGGTCATGGTCACTCATATTTGACTTCAGAATAAACTGTATTTTATTCTTTTTGAAGTGAGAACTGTGTTTTTACACTGGCATGGCTTGTGTTTAATCCTTGCATAGGCAAGAAAATTAAAGACAAACAAGGACTTCAATTTTATCTTAAACTCAGAGGTAGCAATTTAGCCCAGATTGTCAAATTAAATTAAAATTAAAGGCATGTGCTACAGGGAGCCCTTAACTGGAACTGGGGACTCAGGCCGAAATGTATTGGGAACCAAAGTCTTGGGACCCCAAAGAGAAATGCACTTTATAAGTGACTTACAAAGAGGCTACTAACAATAGAATCTAGCCAATTCAGAAATGTGTATCTCAGGTAACCTATACTGATCTCACTCTCTTGATGGGGATTCTGTTTGTATTTTTCAGAAGGCAGCGAGAGACCTGTGGCCCCTCCAACCCTACCAACAAACTGCAGGACAATAGCTGACATCCTGGCAAGAGATGATCCACCCAAGACCTACCGTGGAGGATCCACATGGAACCCCGCAGAGAGTGGTGGGATAAGCAGGAGACCTATAACCACAGCCAGTCAGTCAACCCAGGATGAGTCAGTGAGACAGACACCAACAATTTTCAACACAACCTAAAACAGAAGTATAGAGGCCCCTAAGGCCTCAACAATAAAGCAGCCTTAATACTCACCCACCATGACCTAGGGAACTGAGCAGAAGAGGGGGAAGAAAGATTGTAAGAGCCATGGTGGGGGAGAATATCCAGAGACATGGCCCCCCCTCAGTAACAACATACAAAGGGGGGGGGGGTAGAACCAGGTTGACTCCTAGGCTATCCATAACCCCCTACCCCATAGACTGATCCAGACTGCCCACGGAGGAGGATACCTAGCTGATTGGGGACATGGAACAGGGGAACCTAGGAACTGGGGACACCAACTCATTATTTGCTCACTCAATGTATCTAATTATGGATAAAATAAAGGAGAAAAAAAATAAAGGCATGTGCTACCTAGCCCTCTTTTGACTGTTTTTAAACCTAGAATACATAGGGTTTTTTTTTGGGGGGGGGGATGTATGTTTGTTTACAGTTTTATTTCAGTAACTGAATTGTGCATGGCACCTAGCGTGCACTTTTAAATTATGAATGACTGGCTGGTGGGAATGATGTAAGAATAGAATAGACACTATAAAAATATTTATTTATTTGAGAGACAGACAGAAAGAGGCAGATGAAGAGTGAGTGATTATGGGCACATCAAGGCCTCCTGCCACTGCAAATGAAGTCCAGATGCATGTGTAACTTTGTGCATCTGAATTTATGTGGGTACTAGGAAAGCAAACCTGGGGCCGTCAAGCTTTGCAAACCTTTAACAACTGAGCCATGTTTCCAGCCCGTACAGAGACACTTTGAATTCACTCAGTATTTACTGTTATCCTTCCTACAAGTCTTCATGAAAATCAAACAGATGAACACATACAATATTAAATTTTAATTACTGCCATTAGTTTATTATGACAGAAAGTCTATACCTATTTACATTACTGTCAGACAATATTAAAAAACAGCAAACTTTTCCTGAGTTTTTAACAAACTGAAGAAAAATTATTCTTTCTAATCATTTTTAAGGATGATATAAAGACAAACCAATTCCTAAAACTGCTTAATTGATGTGTTTAATGAATTATAGAACTTAACTACAGGTTGGAAGCAAAGACTACTACATGCAAAGTTATAAAGGTGTGACTATCTCTACCCACACTAAACATGGTAGTTTGGAAGACGTACATATATGTGATGAAACACAATTTGCAGTAAAATATCAGTAACATAGTGGGCAAGGTTTGATGCAGGCATTATAGACACACAAACAGAGACTATTAAGTCTGGCTAGAAATATTAAAGGGTTTCATAAAGAAAAAGTAGAATTATATGAGAAGATATTGAAGAGGATATATTTTGGAGTAGAGAACAGCAAAAGCTCAAAACCAGTTGAGAATTTATAAACTTGATTTAGTCAAGGAGAGAGTCAGTCAAGATGAGAGGTCATCATAAAGCATAAGGACTTCATCCTCTGGACTATGGAGGCAGCTCAATGGTAGAGCACCTGCCTAGCATGCATGAGGCCCTGGATTCAATCTCCAGTAGTATATATATTTTAAAAAATTTATTCCATATTTCAGACAAATAATGAAAAATAAGATGAATAAGAAAACTGACAAAATATAATTGGTCTATGTCCCTAGTGTGTGAGCACTGTTTCTAAAACTTGGTGTGTCCACTCTCACAGAAACAACAAAAGAGAAGAGTGCCTTGCTCCTGTGTCCTTGAGACACAAAGAGGTCCCTGTATCCATGCTCTCACTATGGCTGTGTTACTGCTCCAGACACGCGTACTACTGGGCTGTAGTCGATGACAGAAGAGGATACAAAAAGACACTGATGCTGAGCATGATGGCACACTCCCAGCACTTGGGAGGCAGAGGTGGGAGGATCGCTGTGAGTTCAAGGCCATCCTGGGACTACAGACTGAGTTCCAGGTCAGCCTGGTCTAGAGTGAGACCCTACCTTGAAAAAACCCCCCAAACAACAACAAAAGACATTGAAATCAAGGAGGGAATGATAGAAAAGGGGGTTCAGGGGAGGAGGGGATGGGAACAAAGGGTGGTAGGAGAGTACATAAATTTTTATTTATTTATTTATTTTTAAATATTTTATTTATTCATTTTCAAGCAGAAAAATACAGAGAGAGAGAGAGAGAGAGAGAGAGAGAGAGAGAGAGAGAGAGAGAGAGAGAAGGAAAGAGAGCACCAGAGCTACCACATTGTGGGTCTGGCTTATGTGGGTCCTGGGGAATTGAACCCAGGGCCTTAGGCACTAGAGGCAAGTGCCTTAACTGCTGAGCCATCTCTCCAGCCCTTTTCTCTTTTTTTATTTTATTTTTTTAAATAATAAATTAAAAATATTTTATTTATTCATTTTCAAGCACACACACACACACACACACACACACACACACACAGAGAGAGAGAGAGAGAGAGAGAGAGAGAGAGAGAGAGAGAGAGAGAGAGAGAGCGCACCAAGGCCACCACCTTGTGGGTCTGGCTTATGTGGGTCCTGGGGAATTGAACCTGGGGCCTTAGGCACTGGAGGGAAGTGCCTTTACCGCTGAGCCATCTCTCCAGCCCTAAATAATAAATTTTTAAATAAAGTTTTAATTTAAAAAAAAAGAAGTTGAGGGGCTGGAGAGATGGTTCAGTGGTTAGCAAAGCCTAATGACCTGGGTTCGATTCCCCAGTACCCACATAAGCCACATGCACAAAGTAGTGCATGCATTCAGAATTTATTTGCAGTGGCTAGTGGCCCTGGCACCCTTTCTCTCTCTCTCTCTGCATCTATCTTTTTACTTTCAGATAAATTTAAAAAAAATTTTTTTAAAAAAAGAAGTTGCCTATAGCTAAGCATGGTGGTACATGCCTTTTTTTTTTCTTAAGTTACTGATGACTTTCCCAGACAGTTTAAAAAAAAAACAAACAAACAACAGTAGAAGAAACATGATGGTTGCCTTAAAAGACTCATGGACATGGGGATGGGGAAATGGCTCAGTGATTAAAGGTGCTTGTTTGCAAAGAGTGATGACCCTGGTTCGATTCCCTAGTACCCATATAAAGCCAGATGCACAAAGTGGCACATGTGCCTGGAGTTTGTATGCACTGGCAAGAGGCCCTGATATGCCCATAGTTTCTCTCTCTTTCTCAAGTAATAGAAGTATTTTATTTTTTAAAAAAAGATGCAAGGGTCATGTTTTTATTCAAGTGTGCCAAGTACAGATTTCTGGCTTGGAGTAGAGTGAGACCCTACTACAAAACCAAACAACCCCCTCCCCGACAAAACAAAACCTAGATCATGAGCATTTTCTGCTACTTCCTCTGTGTCAGTCACAACTCTCTCAGGTCAGATCCTTTAACAGCCAAGGTAGCAGGCACAAGGCTGTAGAAATTCCTCCTTCCTCTCCTGGAGTAAAATTTCTGTTAAAAATGTTCACTTAGGGCTGGAGAGATGGCTCAGAAGTTAAGGGTGCTTGTTTGCAAAGCCTAAAAGCTTGGATTCGATTACCTACTGCCCACATTAAAGCCAGATGCACAAAATGGAGTTGGTTTGCAGAGGCAGGAGGCCCTGGGCATGCCCATATGTGCGCTCTCTCTCTCTCTCTCTCTCTCTCTCTCTCTCTCTCTCTCTCTCTCTCTCTCTCTCTCTCTCTGTGAGTGTGTGTGTCTCAAATAAACAAATGAATAAATAAAAATTTTAAAACATTAATTTTAAGAATCATTCTTGCCAAAACAGTTTGAAATTATGTTTAATTTCACAAGACTAGCAGAAACAAAAAGAACAAGTTAAGTAACAAGTGAGTAGATTATCCAGAAATTGAGACAAGGCTAAGAATACTGGCTTAAACATTTCAAAAGTGGGGAAGGGAAGAAAGGAGGGAGATAAGGGAGGGAGGAAGAACTATTTAGATTAGAAACTGGGAGCAAACCAGGATCTATTGTGGAAGAGGTGGCAGAAAGATTGTAAAAGCCAAAGGAAGGGTAGGACTGCTTATAACACAAACTTCCAGAGACAAAATGGTCTTGATATTCATGACTTAGCAGTGCCTGATAATACATACACATAAGGGGAGTAAAAGATGATGACACTGAAACAAAATAGAGACTAATTGAGACGGGGAAGAGATATAAGGATGGGGGAGTAAACATAATGATTTATGGTCTATAATTATGGAGGCTATTAATAAAAAGTTTTTTTAAGTTATATACCAATGAAAGCTAACTATTTGGCAGCATTAAAAAAGAAAAGAAAAAGAAACTAGAGCAAATTCACCCGTGGGCTATATTGGCTTGCTCCTGTTTAGCAAAGCTTGACTGGGATAGCATCAGGCTCATGTGTTTCCATACTGTCTGACTACTCTCCAGCTACAATGGCTGAGTTGAGAAGCTGTGCCAGTACGGCACACTAAGCTTAAAATATTTACTATACAATTCTTTAAAGGAAAATTTTTAGATGAAAAGAGAATTCAAGAGACACAAAACAGTGACATCTGAGGACAAGATTCTGGTCCGAGCCTGATGAAGTACATATATATTCAGAACTGAAAACGAAAATCAGTGTCTTATTCTTTAGCATCACAAATAAAAACTGCATTACCAGGAGTTCCCTTTGGCAGCACATATACTAAAATTGGAGCTATACAGAGAAAATTACCATGTTCCCTGTGCAAGAATGACACAAAAATCTGTGAAGTTTCCCATAGTTTTTGAGAAAAAATAGTAGAGGCCAGTAAGCTACAAAGGGGCTATAAGGGAGGGAGAAGCTATTAAATATTAAAATATGGTCCAAGAATAATAGCACATGCCTTTAATCCCACCACTTGGGAAGCAGAGGTAGGAGGATCACAGCACATGCCTTTAATCCCACCACTTGGGAAGCAGAGGTAGGAGGATCACTGTGAGTTCGAGGCCACCTTGAGACTGCATAGTGAATTCCTGGTCAGCCTGAGCTTGAGTAAGACACTACATCAAAAACCCAAAAAAGAAAGAAAAAATTAAAATATGAAAGCCAGACATGGTGGCACATGTCTTTTTAATCCCAGCACTCGGGAGGCAGAGATAGGAGGGTCACTAAGTTTGATGTCAACAGAGTAGGTCAGCCTGGGCTAGAGTGAAACTTTGCAACCAAGTACTTTATTTAATCTCTGAGCCATCTCCCCAGCTATCTAAAATAACAACATAACATAAAATATGTATATTCTGCAACAGAACTCTTACTTTGGGGGCTCAGAAAAACAAAAGCACCATTATATAAGAATACCCACAAACAGGTTCTTCCCCAACCCATCGACTGTTTGAGAAGCATGAATGGAAACACAAAAGAGGGCTGGAGAATTGGTTAAGTGTTTGGGTAGCATGCACAGAGCCCTGGGTTTTATACTTACATAAACAAGACAAAAAAATTACAACCCAGGTCCACTGACTCATGCCTGTAACCCCAGCACTCAGGAAGTGGACTCAGCAGAATTGGAAGCTGAAGGTCATCCTTGGCTACAAAGTAAGTTTCAGGCCAGCCTGGGCAAGAGACTTTCTCTCCAAAAAGAAAAGAAAAAAAAAAAAAAAAAAGGAAGAGTGAAAACAAAGAAACAACATCTTAAATATTGTTAATGGGAGAACCAGTGCCTTGGCATGTGCCATGAGCTGTGTTCTAATACACTGTCTTGCAGAACGAGCAATGTGTCCAGTATAACCTATTCTTAACAAAGACAGCCAACCACCCTCCAAAGCCTATGTGATTATGTGTGTATTTCCAAAGAGCATAATGATATCTTTGCTACTAGTAAAGCTTTGTGTATTTTTCTAGTTGTTACTCCCTTTGTTAAAATAAAGGGCTTGGTGAATAAAATTTACTTGAGATGTGAGTTTTATATTCTATTTAGTGACTGTTTAAAGAGAATTAAGACAAATCCATGCTCCTCTGCTGGAAGTTATTTGCATTTAGCAATTTCTACTGATTTTCTCCCCTGACCATACATAATAAGCATCTTAGACACCAATGAGCAACTATCAAGCACACAGTTTATCCACTCGCTCAGTAGGTATTTATTGTCAGTCACCTCTACTAGGTACTGGGTACTCAGTACTAGGGACAGAGCAGTGAATAAGGTAGGTTACTATTCATTCTACTTTTGTTTTTTGGTTAAACCCAGGGTGTTACACATGTGAAACACATGCACTACTGAAACCCTATCCTGGCATTATTGTGAACATACTCTTTATTGAGGGGGAAGGGATAAAAAAGTTCATTATTCAATTATCACATTAAAAAACATTCGCACAGGACACTTGGAAATCAAGCTGGAGCTCAGTCGGTAGCTTTCCTTCTGGAAAGTGCTATGTAGCCTATTGGGGGAGAAAGGTCAATGTGGTCTTAACCAGCAGTGGACCCTGCAAGCTTTATGGCTGGCCAGACAGGCCAAATGTGCCAACTGATGCAATGGTGGCATGTATGTTATGGGGAAACCAATTGCTCTCTGGATTTGAGGCCTGTTCCATAGGAGGGAATTCCTGCCCAGTAATGAAAACCTAATCAAAAGGCTATGGCTATCTGGGGAGGTCAAAGGCCCTAAGGGGGAAACTACTCTTGTTGTCTAGCTGAGTGGATATATTATGCCCAACAAACTGCCCTCTAAATGCTAATGTTTATGCCCATATATCAATGCCACCCACACTTCTGGTTAGAGAAGCTTCTCTTTTCAGATGGCGGTGACTACTGGGGACACTCAAAAAGCACCATTGTGCTGAGAAGTGAGATTGGAGTGTTCAGCACTGAGACATCTCTATGACATCTCCCAAGGCTCATGTACCACTGTAGAAGAGGTGACAAAAAGCATGTAAGAGCCAAAGAAAGGGGAAGAGCATTTTGGAATACTATCTTCTAGACATTAAACAGCCACTGTATTCATGACCTCACAGTGGCTGACACTATGTATGTAAGACCTGCATAATATGGGGGGGTGTCATCAAAATAGAAGACAGAATAGTTGGAAAGAAGGGTCTCAGGGGCTGGGGAGATGGCTCAGCGGTTAAGGCATTTGCCTGCAAAGCCTAACAACCTGGGTTCAATTCCCTAGTACCCATATAAAGCCAGATGCACAAAGTGGTGTGTGCATCTGGAGTTCTTTTGTAGTGACAGGAGGCCCTGACACACCTATACCCTCTGTCTGCCTCTTTCTCTCAATTAATAAATACAAATTTTAAAAAAAGAGTTTACTAAGTATTAAGACCACTAGTCTTTTTTAAAAAATATTTTACTTATTCATCTTCAAACAGAGAGAGAGAGAGAGAGAGAAAGAGAGAGAGAGAGAGAGAATTCACCAGGGCCACCACCTTCTGGGTCCGGCTTAGGTGGGTCCTAGGGAATTGAACCCGGGGCCTTAGGCACTGGAGGCAAGTGCCTCAACCGCTGAGCCATGTCTCTAGCCCAAGACCAGTGGTCTTGAAGGGCATTTAAGTAACTTACTAAATGCTCTCTGCCAGTAGAAGTGGGCAGAGAATGCATTATTTTTCTCTCACTTATTTTCTGCTGCTTCTTGTTGCCTAGCTAAATCCACACTGCCCGAGTTACATGGGTACTGGGAAATCAAACCTGGGTCTTTAGGCTTTGCAGGCAAGCACTTTAACCACTGAGTCATCTCTCCAGCCCCCAAACAAGTTTAGTCAAAAAGGTCTGACTAAATTTTGTCAGTTCTGACTAGATCTGGAAAACTGTCACTCTTTAATGAGACAAAGAATCTCAAGCTTTGATAGAATACTGAGAGGCCCTGTTGTATTGAGTCCTATAATTATCTACTCTTCTACTGTTCTCAGCTTTAGAATGAAAATATCTGAGGACTTCTGATGTGGCTCCAAAACATGGTTTCAGAGGCTTCAGAGCATGGCTACATAGGGCTGGCTGGGCTGTGGCCATCACAGCATCAGGGCAGGGAGCAGGTGACACAACAAAGCTGCTCCCTCATGGAAAGTACAGAGGGGAAAGGCCAACTACTACAAGAAGCCCAGCTGTGTGCTTGTCCTTTATGAGTCATATACCCTAGAGGGGTACCAGAGCAAGACAGAATGCCAGCCCCTCCTGGAGAAGGAGATCTGACATGGACAACTATTTATATTTCTTAGGAATTAGGATTCTTGGGTGTACTTACTTCCTACTTTTTGGAAAGACTATTTTCAGTTACTTACTTTTTAATGCTTTATATCCTACCACCATTTCTTTAAACACTGCACAAAAGCCATATTTATCAATTCTCAGTGAATTTCCAATTCATTTTTTTAAAAATATTATATATTTGCAAGCAGAGAGTGATAGAAGAGATAGAATGGGTATGTCAAGGACTCCAGCTACATGTGCCTCTGTGCATCTGGCTTTACAGGGATATTGGAGACTTGAACCTGGGGTTGTTAGGCTTTGTAGACATGAACCTTAACGGCTGAACCATCTCTCCAGCCCTTGTTCATTTTTTTCCTAGTAATGTGTGACAAAGGAATCACCTTTACCTTGGGACGATCTCTTTAAATGGTGTCTCCAAAAATAGAGTTTAAAGAAATATTGTCATTTCTGAATACTTACTATGTGCACTCAATATGCTAGTTTCTAAAGCCACAAAAGAAATTAACATTAGGTCCCTAACCTGGAGTTTGCAATCTCCGAGAGAACAAAGACATATACATAGATGCAACAGAGTTGCCTGTGACATGCACAACAATGTCAACTCTGTTTGGTAGGCAGACTCTAGAAAATTCCCACTTGAAATATAAAAATACCTTTAGCCGAGCTTTAAAAAAAAAAAAACCTTTAATTATTCACTTCCCAAAATAGGAAAGAGGGTTGATTTGGTTAACCCTAAAGATACCTTTATTTTAAATTCGTTATTTGTTGCTGACCATGGGTGGTATATTTCTAGCTCTGTACTAAACACTGCTATAAAGCAGTCGTTCTTATGCCTTAAACCTAACATATCTAAAGCAATGAAATGTACCAAATAATTCTAGGTTGAAATCCTCTAATAGTTGTGAGACACAGGCAAATTACTTAAATACTCTGCATTTACTTACTTCATCGTCTGTTAGACGCAGACAAGAAAGGGGCTTGAGCAATGCTTACTGAGCTGTCTACATAAGATAATGCTATGAGCACAGGGCCTGGCACAAACGAAACACCCCAAATACACTGGCCATCTGCTGTGCTAAACATAAACATGCTCATTAGCCTGTCACTCCCAATTTCTTCAAGTAACATTCGTATCTTTCCAGTCACCAACCTGGTTCCCTTTGACAGCTTCCTTTTCATTGTGACTTAACATCTTCAAGTTTCTTTCAGTTTTCGCAAACAAATCCAACTGCACCCACTGTTTGAAATCCCACTGTTCATAGGTACTGATTCAAATATATGGGGACAGAAAGAAAAGCAAAGAGATACAATCCACCTTAGAGGTTACAGTCAGCTAGACATGGTGGCATTTCTCTAAGCCGCCATAGCCACTACCTTCCTTTAGGCCTCCACAGTCTACGTACTAACCCATCACAGAGGCTCTCGCTGCTCATTTCTTTTCGCTCATATCACTCACTAAAAACAGCCTGGTTCTCTAAAAAGATGCTTGCAAGTATTTCATTTCTTTACTTAATAATCTTTTTCAGGGGGGGAGGGTTGAAGCAGGGTTTTACTCTAGTGCAGGCTAATCTGGAACTTCCTCTGCAACACCAGGCTGATCTTGAAATCACTGCAATCCTGCCTCAGCCTCCCAAGTGCTGGGATTAAAGGCATGCTCCACACCTGACCACTTAATCATCTTTATGTTGCCTTCCAGATCAAGTCAAATGAACGTTTTTTCCCTTTTTTTGTAGAGAGAGACAGGGTCTTATTATGTAGCCCAGGCTGGTCTTACACTTATAACTCTCAATGTCTACACCTGCAAAGCTATGATTAGAGGCATGCACTTCCAGCTTAAGTTAATTCCATCTGATTCTGTCAAGTTTCGAGCTCATCTTTCACATACTGTCATGGTTTGATCCAGGTATCCCTCACAAACAAATGAATGTATTCTGAATGCTCAATCCCCAGCTGATGGCAGTTTTGGAACTAGAACCTCACTGGAGCTGTGTTGTTGGGGGAAGGCTCATGGGGTTATAAACCAGCTTCCCCCTGCCAGTGTTTGACACACCTTCCTGCCGCTGTTTGCAGTGCTGTGGTGGAAGTGATGTCTGCTCTCTGCTCATGCCATCGTTTTCCCTGCCAGGATGGAGTCTCCCCTCGAGTCCGTAAGCCAAATAAACCCATTCCTCCACAAGCCGCTTTGCCTGGGTTCTTTCTGCACAGCAACAGAGAAAGCTGACTGCAACACATACCCTCAATACAGCAACTTTTGACATGTACCCTCATTCTCTGCATCCTCTCCTTTGCTCCCTTGACTCTTCCATTTCTTTTCCTATTTCTGCCACCTCACATCTACCCATTCTTTAAGTTTTGGGCTAAAGACATCCCCATTTATGTATCCCTCTCAGATGCCACCCCAAACCTCTCTTGGCTCATTTTGTTCTGTGGATGGTGTCCATTCTCCTGGCAGTTATTCTTTCCTAACGAAGGCTACTGTTATGCACATCACCTCTCTAGTGTGTGATTCATTATTTTGAACATAATAAGTGTTCAGCAAATTACTTATCTATTGATAAAAAGATGATAACTTGAGCCACAGTTGGGCAAAGTCAGGGAGAATGAGAAAGTCAAATTCATTGCACAATTCCTAAATACAGTCTGAATGACATAGACAGTAGGAAAGAGATGAGGCACTAACCACAGGACTACTGTATTAGTTGCTTTTCTGTTCTTTCCTTTCTTTTTTTAGCTTTTATTTATTTATAAGCCAAGTGGTGGGGAAAATGGGCACACCAGAGCCTCCTGCCACTGGAAACAAATTCCAGACACAAGTGCCACTTTCTGCATCTGGCTTTACATGGGTACTAGGAAATCAAATCTTCACTGTTAGGCTTTACAAACAAGTGCCTTTTTCTTTTCTTTTCATTTTTTCTTCTCTTTCTTTCTCTCTCCCTTTCATTCTTTCCAAGGTAGAGTCTCACTCTAGCCCAGGCTAACTTGGAGCTCCGTCGTCTCAGGCTGGCCTCAAATTCACAGTGATCCTCCTCCCTCAGTCTCTGGAGTGCTGGGACTAATCAGGTGTGCACCACCATGCCCACCCAGCTTAAACAAGTCCCTTTTTAACCACTGAGCCATCTCCAGCCCCTAGTTGCTTTTCTTACTACTGTAATCGAATTACTTCACAAGAAGCAACATAAGGGAGGGAAGGTTCATTTTGGTTCACAGTTCAGGAGATACAGTCCATCACTGAGGGGACGGTATGGTAGTGAGGCTAGTTCCTAGCCCTGGTAGACAGAAGTTGCTAGCTCACATCTCAGGCCAGGAAGCAGAGAAGCAGTGGTATCAGCATTCAGCTGACTTTCTCCATTTTCCCTTTGTATTCAGTGGGACACCTCCCCCACCCCAAGTCTATGGGTTAATCCTATCTGGAAACATTCTCAGACATACTTAAAGATGTGCTTCACCAATGCCTTGTGGGGATGAACTGGAAGAATGAACTATGAGAAAGAACTGTGGGGATATTTCTTATGAAGCTTACAAGTAACTTTTTCTGAGAAGACTGCTGAGACACTTTAAAATGCTAAATTACTGTCTTGTAGCTTGCCCTGAAGTTAATCTTACAACCATGTAATCAGGCCACCACAAATAACGTTTCCTCTGCCTTGACTTACCATTGGTCTGAACAGCACAGATGACCAATATTGACAAGTAATGTTGAGATGCTGACTGAATTTAAGCTATGCTCTTTGTCCTAATTCCTCAGTGACCTGGTTGCATTCCTGACCCAGAACAGTGTGTGCAGAAGTGAAATATGCTCTGTTGAAGCAATGCACGTGACAAGTAACAAATTGCCCACCTAACTGCTGCAGAACTATTGAAAACAACCGTGGGTTTAGTGTGATTGCATTTGTGAATGGAGTGTGTGTGTGTGTGTGTGTGTGTGTGTGTGTGTGTGTGTGTGTGTGTGTGTTCTGGATCAGCAGAGTCCAACAGGTCATATCCCCGAATCCCTTCTTTTAACAAATGTTTAAAGAATTATTTGGAGTCAAAAGTTCCTTTCCTTTCGCTCATGTGTTGCCTGCCCTTTGCACATGTTGTTCTACTTCATGTATCACTGTTTCTGCTGCTCAATAAAATCACCAATGAGTGCTGTCAGCACAGCCACATCCAAAGCTATGTCAGAGCAGCAGCGGCGGCAGCGGGTCCACCCTTACTTCAAACAACTCCAAGGGTCAGTCTTCCTTCCTCCAGGCTCTGTTCTAAAAGCCCACCCTTGGGCTAGTTGCCATTTAGATTTACTTTGTGTTGTATTTCCTTTCACTTTGTTGCACAGTTATAAATCCAAGAGTCGGTTCTATAATTTCAAGACAGTGCCCCAACTGGGCAATGCTCTGATGATTTTTTTTTAATTTTTAATTTTTTTTTTTTTTTTTGTGGTGGAGTCTCACTCTAGCCCAGGCTGACCTGGAATTCACTATGTAGTCTCAGGGTGGCATTGAACTCACAGTGATCCTCCTACCTCTGCTTCTTAAGAGCTGGGATTAAAGGCATGCACCACCACACTGGGCTGACTTTTTTTTTTTTAACTAGGGTCTCATGAAATGCAGGCTGGTCTCACACTTGTTAGGTAGCCAAGGTTGACCCCTGAACTTCTGATTCTCCTGCCTCTACTCCCTAGTGCTGGAAATAAAGGCATGTGCCACCAAACCCAGTTTATGTGGTGCTGGGGATCATACTCATCTTTGTGCAAGTTAGGTAAGTACTCTACTAACTGCTAAACCCATTTAAGTTGACACTCAAACTTCACCGTCACAAAGATCTTTTCCATTGCCTTTACTATCCACAGCCTCTCCCCATAGAATTCAGGGAAAGTCTAGGGAACTTATAGACGCTGGGATTGTCTAGCAACTCAGGTAGGTCTCCCAAATCATTATAGTGGCATGAGAAAACATATGGTTCATACAAATCAGAAAATATATTTATTGCTGATTTCATTAGTTTTCAACATTTACTATTCTGCCATACTGAGCAAGAAATTGTACCAGACACTTAAACATATGTTGTTAGTTTCTGAGAAAAAGAGGGAGATTTGAATTCTACTTCTAACATATATTATGAAGCTTTGGCAAAAGTCATATAGGAAACTCTTTACCAGGTTTAATTCTGTTCCCGTACAAATGGGAGTCAGAACAGTCATTTCCTGAGATTAGATGCAGGATTGGCTGAGGCAGTAGAAATGACTCTAACCAGACATGGACACATTTTAGAGGGCTTCCCCACCCCTACTCCAAAACTGGAGCGTCTTTAAAGATCAAGTTGTAAGATGGCGGTAAGTAAGGGAGAGGGGTAAAGAATGGGTTAAACTAGAAATATTTCTGAATTATCTTTTAAAGGGAACAGCCACTATTTCACATTAGCCAATTATTGTTATGTAAGCACATGGGCTCAGTGATGTTTCTGATTTTTTTAAAGAAAAAGTCACAAATTTTACATTAGTTTGAATGCTGGTGTCTTTGGTGGACCCTGGTAGTTTACACTAATAAAGTAAATCCTTGTGAGACCTTAAAGGGCTCAGATAATTCAGGGTAGGGACAGGCCATGCAAGAAAGATCAACCTTTTGATTGGGAGGGTTGGAGCTTTGAGTACATAATACCAGCCTAACCTCTGGAGTGACAGATGTAATTGAAGCATGTGGCCAATCATCCAATCAATCACCTACATCATGCAACCCCATTACAAACTGCAGACACAGGAGCTGCAGTAGGTAATCACATTGATGTGGTGGGAGGGTGACAGGCCCTAATTCCAATGGGAGAGGGTATGGATGTTCTGCTTTTAGAAACTTTTTAGACTTCTATGTGTTTCCTTCATTTGGCTTTTCTGATTCGTATACTTAATAATTAAACCATAACTACAAACAGTGCTTTCTTGGGTTCTGTGAGTTGTTTTAATTATCAAATTTGAGGAGGGTTTTGCAAACCCCCTAGGTTTGTAAGCCAATTGGTTAGAAGGGTGAATGGCCTAGGACCCCCAATCTTGGTGAAGTGAGGACACTCTTATTGGGCACTGTGCCTTTAACCTGTGGAGTCTGTGCTAATTCCAAGTGGTTAGCATTTACAGAATTTCTAGAGCATGTTCTCTAAGGGTAAGATTGAACACTATTAACAAATGTTGACGTATCTAAATTGCTGATATAAGAAAAAATTCTAGTACCAGGAGTAAGCAGTAGCCAATAATTTAATAGTATAAATTCAACAGATTGTATTTCAGCCAGAAGTAATGTTAGCAAAGCAAGTGCCAAATGTTCCACTTGAGAAGACAGATAGCATGTTGGGAATTATACTTCTTATAGCAAAACAGAAAATGAACATCTATCCAGCCCACCTGAAAACTGATTATCAGAAACCTGTAAGCCAGAATTATAGCAGTAAAGGTTTATCCTTCAGGTTCCTACAGTATGTATTGTTAATTTCTCCCAGCTTTAAGTCTTTGTCCACCACACTTGCTTCAATCTTTCTGAAAGCTTACAATATTCATTGCTGCCATTACATGTAGACATCAAACTTCAGCTTCTTCAGCCTTTGAATGTGGATTTAAACACCAGCACTTCTCTAGGGAGCTGCAAAGCATTCACACTCTGAATGAGGCTGTAGCACTAGTCCCTTTGTTATCATGTATCATATAGGTGTAGACCACCAAGCCTGGAGTTGCACACTTTTTAAGTAGCTAAACACATACTTTATAACTCAGTAATTCTACTTCTAGATATTTATTTACCAATTAACATTATGAGTTACAAGTTTTCAGCCTCTTAATCAAAGCAGCTGTTGATTCCTTCAGCTCTCCAACTTATAGATGGCTATTGTAGGACTGTGTCAGCTCTGCTTGTATGCACTAATCTAATAAATCTTTTTATAATTATCCATACATTCTATTGGTTCTGTTCCTCTGGAAAAGTCTGATCAATATAATGGGTTTTTACATGAATATAATTTTTCCATTTTGATTAGTAAATAATTATCTAAACATATAATTACTGAGTCACAAAGTATGTATTTAGTTCCATAACAAGTTGTCAAAGCCAGGCTTAGTGGCCCACAACTGTAACCCCGTAATCCCAGCACGTGGGCGAGTTAGGAAGTAGAGGTAAGAGGACAGAAATTCAAGGACAGACAACGGCACTACACGAGTCCCTTTCTCAAACAAAAAAATATAAAAGGGGATGGAAGGAATGCAGGGAAGGAATGGGAGGGTGGGGGGACTTATACAATAAGCTAAACCAATAAGGAATTGAAACCATAAAATCCTTACTGTCATACAGTAAACTCTCGAGGGAAATGACTCACAGAAAAGACTGCTGGCTGCTTCAGTATGAGGGCAGGAAAGGGCCTGTCATGGTTTGATACAGGTGTCCCCCACAAACAATTGAATGTGTTCTGATAGATGGATCCTCAGCTGATGGCAGTTTGGGTTTTACAACCTCGATGAAGCTGTGTTGTTGGGGGCAGGCTTATGGGGTTATAAGCCAGCTTCCCCTTGCCAGTGTTTGGCACACCTTCCTGCCGCTGTTTGCAGTGCTATGGCAGGGGTGATGTCCAGCCCTCTGCTCATGCCATCGTTTTCCCTGCCAGAATGGAGTCTCCCC